>JABXWE010011901.1:0-20970 GCA_014611495.1 Limonius californicus | reverse complement strand
ATATCGTAGACAAATTAAACACAATCTCCAACTTGAAAATCACCAGGTAAGATTTATTAAATCATAATAACTTAACACAAATTTTAAATCGAACGTAAATTAATTCTTGTTTATAAATACAAAATTATTACATTTAACCTCACTTTTTTACTTTGTTAAAATAAAATAACTCCGCCTACTGACATTCAAAACTAGACCAAATTGGCTTAAATTTAATACTCGTAGCGACAAACAGTACGTCTACCCGTTTAATAGCTTTTACAGAACTGAATTCCTATAAAATCCCAAATTCATATCTCAAAATTGGAAACGCACCAATCGAAAGCTTAATATGAATCTACCCTTCCAAAACGACTTATCAATTCAATCAAAAACGACTCTTACAGCCTAAATAAATAATTATTTCGAAAAACTAAATTCCTAAAAGTAATCTATGAAAAATGATACCAAACTTATCAAGATATAAAACAAAATAATAAACACGTGTTCGAAATTTATATTTTAAAAAATTTTAGATTTCAGCTATTAAACTATTAAAAACCATTAACTAGCCCCCTATTAAACTTAAATATTAACATTTACACCAACAAAATTAGTTAATTACATAAATATTAGTAATAAATAAAATCTAACCTCAAAATAGGTGAAGTTTATAAAAACTACCAAATTCATACATTAAAGTGTTATATACATAAATAAATTCACATAAAATCCTTCCTCTCATAAAACATAAACTATTAACATGAATCATTAATCTTAATTTCTGATATTAACTTTGACATATGTAAATTTACAACGTTCAAATGACAATACTTTTATTCACATTTCAGGGCCCCAACATAACTTTGGATACCACAATTCAACCTCAAAATGAAACACCGAAGTCCCACAACTGTTCACTCACAAAGTTCACTTAAAAACACCAATCCAAAACAACACATTGCAAATCATAAAATCCAAGAAAGCTCGGGATATACCTTATTATGTTTTAAAGTTTAAATTTATGAATTAGTATAACAATAACCTACTACAGAGCATGATTATTTTATAAATAAGCTAATTAATGTTAATTTTAGTCATAATCTGGATTATTAACAATAAAAACAGTATCTTCCAACATGATCGAAACATAACTTAGGCAAAATAGATCATATAGGGTAAATAACACAGCACTATATATATATATATATACAGAGAGAGAGAGAGAGAGAAAATTATAATGCCGGTACGTGATGTATACAGAGCATTAGGCAGAATTACATTAAAATGATAAAAAGCTAAACAGTTTTAAATGTGAAATGCATATTCTAAAACTTTCTTGTTCTCTTCAGCCTATTTGGTTAACATCCCATGAATTCTTAACCACTTGTGCAAAATCTAAAATTATCAGGCTTTGAGAAACCGTTATTACTGGTTGCGTGTGTATTCATTCATTCGTTCATTAAAAAATTTATAATTTTAATACAAAACTAATATAGAACATGTGCAAATCACTTCTTGTTAAAACAGAATCTATGTATGAGGCCGACCTTTCGAGCCTTTAATCAAAATTAACTGTAAAATTTAGGCTGCTTTTAATGAGAACTGAAAAAGGTATGACTGTATAGTATGATTGTAAGAATATATAATAGGGTAATACCGTGAATTCCATAGGGAAGAGATGGCCATAGTTACAAATTTCTAAACCCAAGTTTAGATGGCTCTAGCTGTAAAATATAGTTGTGCTCCATAAGCTGTACGTTACGTTCGTTGTTGCGGCGTGCAACAAAACATTAAGAAAGGTAGAAAAAATGGGTTATTTGTTTATTGCATAGTGAAAACTTTTAACAGCAGTTTGCTTATCTAACCGGTTTATATTTCGTGCAACGTTTCTTTCAATATTCTTGTTACAAATGATGTTTGGGATATCTCACGGACACTCTAATCTCAAACTACGATTACACAGCATAGTTTGTGTTTCGCCCTTGGCTGGGGCATCTCTCCCGGAAGATCGGGGAAGATGGCCATACTTCTAAAGCTGTTTTTTTTTAAACCAATTTTCTGTTTTATGTGAAAGTAAAGCAGAAACGCCTTTTTTCCAGATGATTAACATATACAAAAGAAGTTAGTGGGAAGCCGTGGAACTCGGCAAGAACAAGACTTAGTGGATGCGATTAATGCCGCTAGACACGCGTGCATCGAATTTAATATTCCTAGGAAAACTTTAGAGAGGAGATTGAAATCGGGAAACCATGAGGAAGGTAGCATGGGTCCTAGTAGTGATTTTGGTAAAGCCAGCGATGAAAGACTAGTGCGCCATATACTGAGAATGCAAAAGCGGGGATTTCCATTAACTAGGAGCGATTTGAGATCAGTTGCATTAACATTAAGCATCGTTTTAACACTGATACTGAGAAGGCTAGTTATGACTGGCTCAGTTTATTTCCTTCGAGATATCCCCAAATAAGCAGACGGAAGTCTGAAGGTGTATCTCTCGCCCGCATAAACTCGATGGATCGTGAAGAAGTAGATCAATACTTCAATTTACTTCAAGAGATAATGGAGGAGCACGAACTGTTTGATAAACCACGTAATGTTTATAACATCGATGAAACGGGCTTGCAGTTAAACAATGACCCTAATGAAGTATTAGCAGCTAAAGGATCTAAGGCTGTAATTATCATTAGTTCGACAAAAAAAGGTGAAACAATTATTCTAATAGCCTGCTATAACGCAGAGGGCAATTTTCTTCCTCCCGCTGTTACAATCAAAGGGAAAAATAAGAAGGAGTAGGAAGATGGACTTCCCCCAGGTTCAGTCCTCTACATGTCGTAGAAAGCTGGCTACGTAAATGCAACACTCCTCTTACAATGGTTGCGTGAACATTTTACCCCAAGAAAACCAATGGGGAAAGTATTGATGGTACTGGATGGACATTCGTCTCACGTAGATTCTGTAGAAATGTTAGAATTTGCCGACCTGAACTAGTGTTCAAATTGAACCACAAACAGGTACATCTAGGGAGGGGCAACCACCACCAGTTACATCTAGGGAGGAACGACCAGAAACAGTGGAGGAAACACCTTCCAAAATCCTTGTTGAGCTATTACTCATCCATCTGATAAAGTAGCTGCTGTGAGAAAGCGGGCGAAACAACTGGCAACGATTCTTACGTCACCAGATCATCAGAATCAGTGTAAAGAACGAGAACGGAAGCGAAAGGAAAAGGAAGGCAAGCGACTAGCGGCTCAAAAAAGAAGAAGGAGCTCCCCCTTCTTCAAGTAGTGAAGAATAAATTGAATTGGAGAGTGATGATTCTGTAAGTATGCGATGTATGCGAGCACATCAGAAGTACGGATCATATAGTGATAATCATTTACACAATGTGAATGTAGGAAGGTTTTAATTATATTTTTTAACTAATTTGCAGTAGTTACTGAAATAACCAACATCAATCATTTTAATTTCGGAATTTTATAACGAATTAACTAAAAATGAATTCTTTGTCGTCCACGACAACGATATTGTGAGATTTTAATTAATAAATAGAAGTTCGTTAATCGAATATTCAAATATTTAAGACCGTTTTAAAATATATTAGCAAATGCGAAAGAAGAAATATTCAAAAGTTATTAAAACTTGCACAAACACGGGCAAGTGGCATGGAACTGGAATACCTCACATATCCCAAATATTTGATACACAGAAAAACACACCGATTTTATTGTGTCTTAATTAATATATTACATGGGGTGTGTGTGGTTTACCTCCACGTGGTACACCCTGGGCAACGGTTTAACCGGTTAAAATTCCACACAAGTAGAGAAGCTACAAGACAACAAGAAGTTAGTCGTAAACACTAGCGATGCCCTGCAAGCACAATGGCCATTTTGATGGCCTCTTGACCAAAGTGATTGAACCCTCAGTCCGAACCCTACAATTAAATGTTGAAGGAATATCACGACCCAAATGTGAATACATTGGAAATATTTCAGGCAAAATCACGGTTGACGTCATCTGTCTGTCAGAAACACATATAGATGATGCTACCCATTTTAAATCGAGCTAAACTTCCGAGATACAACCTAGCTAGGTATATCCAATCGAGATCCCACGGATCGGCTATCTATGTGAAGAACGATTGCCAAAATTACGTAGCAGAACCTATAAATGACTTCTGTGACCCACATACAGGACTTGAATATCTGAAACTGAAACTACAAGATATAACAATAATCTCTATGTACAAATCGCCTGTATACAACTGGCCAGATCCAACTCTCCCGTCTTCAATACAGGGGTCAATATACGTTGGAGACTTCAATAGTCACCATAACATGTGGGGCTATGCTGTTAATAATCCAGACGGGGAGAAACTAATCGAACGGACACAAAAAGAACATCTTCACTTATTTTTCGACGCCAAAGACAATAAAAGCTTTGGCTTTGCAATATGGCAAACAAACAGCAATCCGGATCTGTGCTTTGTCACTAAAGATCAGAAAAAGCTACCACTGGCTAGCTCCCGCAAGGTGCTAGGAAACTTTCCCCACAGCTAGCACAAACCTTCCATACCGTGGGCCTGCAAATGCCAATCATTAGAAGCCTACAAGGAACTTTAGAAAGGCGAACTGGGTACTCTTTCGAGAAGAGGTAGATAAAAAAATACAGAATATAGTATCATCAGTTATGAATTATAAGCAGTTCGTTAACCTAATCTATCAGGCAGCCAAAATTAGTATACCCGGAAGATTCCGTAGAGAGTATATCTCCGGTTGGTCAGCTGAGCTTGAAGGTCTCAGCAAAAGATACGAGCAGAGTGGAGACCCCCGATTGGCAGATGAACTGCTGAGAAAGTTAGACAAAGAAAGAGCAAGCAAATGGGGAGAAGCTACAGAAGAACTGGACTTCACCCACTCAAGTAGGCAGGGCTGGACTCTCCGCAGACGCTTAGGAGCAACTGCACCGCCACCTAATAGAACTATAGATATCAATCCAAATGAAATTGTCGAACATCTTCGAGCTATTTCCAATAATGTACCTCTAAATAAAAACTTCGAGAGCAAGTAAAAAATGCAGGCTAACATAACTTCCGATCCCTTCCTAAGGACTCCGAGTGGGCGCAGCCTTTCACCGTACGAGAATTAGAAATAGCTTTGAACAATATGAAGCCATGTAAAGTCCCAGGATTAGAGTTTCTGAAACAACTGAGTGAAACAGCGAATAGATGGCTGGCAGACTTCTATACCACAATTTTAAGACTGGGGAAATACCAAATTCCTTGGCGAATATCCTTGCAATTTTAAAACGTGGCAAACCTGCTAATGCCCCGTCCAGTTACCGACCAGTAGCGCTTCTTAGTATGTGCTACACGCTGCTGGAACGCCTGCTTCACAATAAAATATCACCCACTATTGACGCTTCCCTAATCCCGGAACAAGCAGGATTTAGGAGTGGCCGCAGTACCTGCGACCAAGTACTAGCTTTAACTACCCATATCGAAACAGGTTTCTAGAAGGGAGTAAGACCGCTACAGCTTTCATTGCCCTATCGTCGCCCTACGACACGGTATGGAAGATGGGAATGATACACATACTCCAGAAAGTCATCCCTTGTACCAAAATTTAGTCCTTAATACAGAATATGTTGAACAACCGCAGGATTGTAGTACATCTGAACAACAAAACAAGTAGATAATGGTCTCTCCCAGAGTTCTTGCTCTTTAACGTGTACACCAACAATATCCCGAAAACTCGTTCTCGCAAGTTCATCTATGCGGATGACTTAGCCCTTAGTATACAGTATAAAGATCCGCAAACAAGCAGCGATATTTTAACTTCCGACCTTACAATCTTGCATGAATGTTATAAGAAATGGCGATTACAACCCAACCCCCCCAATAGAATTGAGGTCTGTGCATTCCATCTGAACGACAGAATGGCAAATGTAGAACTAGAGGTGATGTTTGGCCAAGAACGAATAAGACACAATCCCAACCCAACTTATCTTGGAGTCACTCTAGACAGATTGACCTACCGTAAACATCTAACCTAAACGGCACAAAAAACAAAAACAAGAAACAATCTCATCCACAAACTAGCCGGAACCTCGTGGGGCGTAAATGCCGAAACTCTACGCACTGTTTCACTGGCCATGGTATACTCAACAGCAGAGTACTGCGTCCCAGTTTGGTACCGAAGTCGAAACGCACAATTAGTGGACATACAGCTGAATGACACAATGAGAATTGACTCAGGGACGGTGGGATCCACCCCAACTAGCTGGCTTCCCGTTCTGTCAAACACAGCCCCCCCCCCCAACACTACGAAAGCTAACAGCAGCCAAGCGAGAATGGGATCAACGTAAGGAACTGCCGATTCAACAAGACCTGGCCAACCCTCCCCTTACTCGCCTTAGATCAAGACAACCGATCTGGATGGAGCAAAACCTAGAGGAACCAATAAACATTGCCCAGAGATGGAACGAATTATTTCATGCAAATCCAAAACTGAAAAACCGCAATCTGGCACCAGCAGCTGCAGTTCTACTACCAGGGATGGACTTCCCTAGAAAACCTTGGAGACGTCAGATGTAGCCAGGGTCGGTGCCGCGACCTGATGTTTAAGTGGAACATGATCGACTCACCAGAATGTAACTATGCCCCTAGACAGATCATGAACCACATTGTTGAGGAGTGCCCTACCAGAAGGTTCCCAGGTAGCTGCATCTCCGACTGCCATAAAATGGCTAGATGAGCTAGATGTGGACATATAAACCACAAATTCTTCACGCCAACCACACGATTTACTTAGCTAAATGTTATTTTATATTTGACTTGACTTGTATATTACATGGTGTATTTTGTTTGTTTGTTCTTACTAAGTTGGTTTGTATTATATGTATTTTATTGTATCTTACTGTATTGTATTGTATTTTATTGTAATTATTATCCAAGTGCTGTGTAGCTTCTCATTCGAAATATACATAACATATTACATACACAGGGTATCAACAAAAAGCAGAAGGCATTTAGCAGACCATATAAAATAGGTTCTTACAATTTAATTTTAAAGAAAAAGTAGTAACCTTTTAAGCAATTCACTACGTTTCCACTTTTAGACCAAACCGATAAGTAATTACATTTTTACTTTGACCTCAACATTACCACATATAAGTCGAATAGTTTTGAATGTAATGGGGAAATGTAATTCTTTTTTCACTATACCTATAGTCTTTGTAAGGCCTACTTTTATATACGGTGTTTCGGCCTCGCTTCTCGGATGTTAACCCATGAGTTCATATTTTAGGTGACTCCAGTGTATCTTAACATTCAAACAGTGTACGTTTGTTGCACACCATAAACAAGCAAAACAACAACGCCAGCAAGAAGGCTGGAGCGATTTTCTAACGAAGGCGCATACGTAACTTCACTATTAAATAGATAGATGACAGTAGTAGTCAAGACTAGTATTACCTTTCGGCTTAAACTGTGTCATTATTTACGTGTAACACGCAGCATAATCATATAAGAACCGACCTGTCTCATGACTGGCTGGATGATTAGTTACGGGAATTGTTTTTGCCAGATATGTTTAGAGAATCCCGTGCGCCTTTTCTGTGCCTGTCTTAGATTTTTGTCTTAGGACGGACAAGGATTTGTGCTTAGTACACCTTGTTTTCCAGAACAAGGACATTGTCTCCCTACTTCTTATGTACTAAGTGTAATAAGTGCTAGGCGAAGGTGTGCTTACATTATGTATTCCTTGAGGCGTACAAGAACTTGTTCTTAATATATCGTGTTTGAAATCACAGCGAAGCCTTTATGAATGAATATGATATTGGTTATAATAAAACACAAATATAAAACATAATAATATATTGCAACAAATGCTAAGACCAGAGCATTTCGTATTATTTACTCAGCAACATTGGTAGGTGCCTCTTACTTTTCTTTCTAATAATACTTCCTGTCTCAAAGACTGTTTTACATGCCAATTCAGTGTTAGTGGAGTTGTATGTCCTTCGGATGACCAAGAGGGGTCTTTTGGGACCCCACATCATATTATTTTCGATATAATTTTCGTTTTGCGCATTATAATCCTGCAATTATTTTTCTATCCTACTTTTTCCTCATTATATGCAATATGCGTATGTTCATGTGATAAAATTTAAGTTAACTTTCTTGAAAAAAAAATATATTGTCGATGGGGGTCTTCAAAGACCCCTGTTGGCAATAGTTGTAACAAATACTTGTAATATAAAATTTCTAATTTTTAAAATTATTAGGAAAAACAAACGGTCAGCCGAAAAAGGAGCAAGGAAATAGAGTTGTTCTCGATCTGGTAAATGACTTAGGTTCAGGTTATGGATTAACTACGGAGAATTTTTTACTTCACTCAATTTAGCACTTGAATTACTAAAAACTCAATAAACCTTGACTGGTACAATACGACAGCATCGTCGGGAGATACCTTCCGTTATGGGGCCCAATAAAGGTCGCGCTAAATATAGTACACACCAGGACACAAAGGAAGCAACCTTTGCCTCTTATGTTCCAGAAAAGCGAAGATAGATTTGCTTACTTTCTACACAATACCTAACTTCAAGCATATCTGGAGAAGAAACAAAATATAAGCCCGACGTAATTCTGGAATACAACAATACCAAGGGAGCTGTGGATACAGTTGATAAGATGGTCAAAGAGTATTCCTGTAACCAAATAACCTGTCGGTGGCCTCTAAAATTGTGTTTCAATATACTAGATATAGCTGGAATAAATGCCTTCATTTAGTATACATTAAAATTTCCAGATTTTGAGAAAAACAAAACGCATAGGCGCAGATTGTTTCTAAAGATACTTGGACGTGTACTCGTTACACCCCTAATAGAAGAGCGAAGTCAAAATGTGGGTAATTTTCATAAGCATATCCAACGTGCTACGTATACAAGCAGTAATACCAGTAGCAACTAAAAAAGGAGAAAGCAGTGCAACAAATCTTAAATGTTCTCGCTGCGTAAAATGCCCTCGCGCTTTAGACAGAAAAGTAAAAACAAAATGCCAGACTTGCAGTAACTTTATTTGCCCCAATCACTCAATAAAGCTCAGTGTGTGTGTGGACTGTAAGAATAAATAAGATTCTTGCCACTAATACTTTATTTTATTATACTCGTATTAGACTAATGCAGTTTTTCTATTTAAAATAAGAAATAGTACAACTAAATACTAAAAAGATTATTCTTTCATCGAATGCCCAACCATTCTTTAATTTACTTATCTGACGCAGAAGTTTAAGCTCAAAAAGAACTGAGGTCCGTAAAGACCCCGCTTGGTAAAAAACGCTAGTTGCAGACCCTTGGTC
Organism: Limonius californicus; assembly: GCA_014611495.1. Classification (NCBI taxonomy): domain Eukaryota; kingdom Metazoa; phylum Arthropoda; class Insecta; order Coleoptera; family Elateridae; genus Limonius; species Limonius californicus. Next base: position 11,632 of record JABXWE010011901.1, on the reverse strand, counting down.
ATCCGAAGGATATAATCAGCGAATATTGTGCAGGATATTCTTCTATGCAGCTCAAATGTATCGTATCTTATTAATCTTGGTTCCACTGGAAAGACAACATTTGATCATAAACATTATAGTGCAATAATTAAATCAATATCATAACGGAAATACATGTACTACTTCTCAAACAAACTGTTTCTGTATAATATCAAAAGAAGTAAATACAATTAGAAAAATACAGCAAATTGTACTATTATTGCCTGACAACTATCACTAATTGACTGAACAACCGATATCAATTCCATATGCATGTGTTGATATTACCAAACACCATCATCGCCCTATTTCATTAGGTTTTTTTAATTTTCGTTGTTAAACCTAAGTGAATGCCTTTTGGTGCTCTTTGATTTGCCAAAATAATACAAACTACGAAATTCGAGTCTTCCTTTGGTGGCCCTTATTACCTGAGCTAGACGTCTCCGATTACTCTCTATAAAAGAACTTCTTCCGTTGAACTTTATATGTAATCTCCGCAAGAAAAAGGCAGAAAGTTGTGGAACTATTTCGTGTTGGCGTGTAGGCGTGTAGGCAAATCGATTATTTGGGTTGTAAGAATTTATTGCTTGTTTTCAAATATATTTTTCGAATGTTATCCGGAAAGGAGATTAAATAAGCGAGCCAGGCTTCTACAAGTAAGCTCCAAAAAACAAACTCAGATTGGATTCCGCTGCTTTTAGGTAATCCATTTATGCAAATGTACTACTCCTTCACCAGCCCCCGTACCTTCACTAGGTATGCTTGTTATCTACGAGTTCAGAAAATGAATGTATAGTTTGCCTGTTAGAATAATATTTCGATCATTTTTACACATACAGCTGTCACAATCAAATTAAGGTATTTCTGGAATGTCTATGTAATAGGTAGTTAGTAAATAGTAAAATGTATGTTATAGTGTATTTGTGTGTGATGTTTTGTGTAGACATTTAGTAACATATCTATACAAATTGATAGCTAACAAATTTAAGAAAAAGTGCTGCATATTCAATAAAACTAAAATTGACACACTTATAACAAAGGAATCTGAACACCTCTCTTTGCTAGATAAGCGAAGCTTCTTTTGATATTATCATTAACATTACTTTTTTGCATTCATTCATATTACCCCCCCCCCAAACCGCTTTCGCATTACTTCGGGAAGGTGCGGGCGTCCCTTATACACTATCCATTTATGAAGCATGCACCCTAAGCTTAACTAAATGAAATACGGTCATCGCCTCAGCCGGAGTTTGACCTCGCGGTCGATTGGACCGTATTTCACAGTGACCTCGACTGACAGCGCGTATTCGCACTGCGCCATCGAGGTCCCTTCGTTAACATTACTAAAATATTTCGAAAGTAGAAGCTGTTGATGAATCAAATATTACATTTTGTTCTCGGCTGCGTTTCGGCTCTCTAGAGAACGTTATATCTTAACAAATTTCGTCATCCGCATCGGAAACTGAAAATGGAGTATGTGGAACGCCCGGTAGTCGAAAAAGCAGATCTTACTTACTCATACTTATACTTCACTATAAATAAATATATGTACAAAAATTGTCGTATTAGTTATATGCTAGAAATTACTGGAAATTGCCAATAATCGAATAAGAAATAACAGAACAATAATTTTATTGTTTTATCACTTGTTTAGTAAACCGATAGACAGTGATTTACAATTAAAAGCAATCTAAACTAGTGCTGTCAAATCCGTCACATTTTAAAATCCGGATTTCGGATTTTAAATTATCCGGTATCCGAATAATCCGGAATCCGCCGGATTTTTACTATCCGGATAAAATCCGTCTTGCAAATCCGTATCCGATAAGTTCACTATCCGGATTCATCCGGAAAATCCGCTATCCGGATTTATCCCAAGAATCCGATATCCGGATTTACCCTAAATAATCCGCTATCCGGATTTTTTTTAAATCCGATACTCGGATATAAGTAAAAATCCGTTTTTTGAATTTATCTGTGTGCGTGTATTTATTAAATTAAATTAAACATTTAAGTAAATTTACATAAATACAGTCTGCATTAATCTGGCATGTAGAATTTGTATGAATATGCAGTTAATTCAAATAAAAATTGTAGGTATATGCGTATTCCAGTAAAATCGCTGCCTATGTCTAAGTTCCTCATTTTAAACTTAATTATTCAAAATTATCGATAAATCTGTTATAAATATATTATCTGGATGTATTCGTTATTTAAAGTGACGTCGGCGCAAAATCTATAAAACGTATAATTCCGAGACAGAAAAAAATGGGTGTACAAAGCCAGCGCTCCTGGCAAACGAGGCTATTACCCCCCTTCCACTAAATAGTGATGGGTACGACGGAAATATTAATAAAAGTACACATAAAACATTAAAAATTTATAAGAGAACTTATTATTTATAAGTTCCATTCTTTCAATTATTATAAAATACTAATTATAACCATAAAATAAACAAAAAGACTGCTTATAAACAGAAACAGTATTACACCCAATGACCTAACAAATAAAACATAACTCTTAATATTAAAATTCAAATAAACAAAAAACATGTAAGCAAGCTGGGTTAGATAAAATTCTTTCTAAAAATTTTAAATGATAATGTAGTTTCTTAAGTAACCCTAATTGTAAAATTGAGGTCTACCTTTAATAATAAACCTGTCTCACCCATTCGACAAAAAGGTATTTTGAAGCTGGGATAGTGGTCATTCATTTGTATATTTCTGTAAAGCATTTAAGCATTTCCAAGAAGGCCCCTGGTCAAACGCTATGGTGCCTATTTATTGTACCCTAGCGTCGGCCTTGTGATTGTAAATTTAGTTTTAGACATGTTTCTTTATAGCTACTAAAAGGACAGTTAAGTTCGGTTACTTGTTTTTTGTTATATAATTATTTCGACAGTATTTTCGTTAGGTTAACAAAACGAACTTCCTTACGGCAGTAATCTTCATACATTTATTAAAAAAAGTACCAATATACAACATGTCGTGCCATTTGTTTTAATTTAATATTTAATTTTTAGATAATTGATCACTTTTATTGAAACCTGAATTTACTTTTAAAATTAAAAGCGTACATCTGCACATTCGAGGCGTGAAAGGGGAGTTTTAGTATTGCAATGCCAAAACATTAACTCGCGAATCTTTTTCGACTTATCCTGTGCATTCGACTTAATTAATCACGCTTTTCTTTGGAATAAACTTGATCACATGGGAGTTCGGGGTGTCGTGAATGACCTTATAATGTCGTACTTACATAGTAGAGATACGATTATTAAAGTAGCTAATCAGTATTCAGATAAATTCGTGGTGGACTTGGGAATCCCCCAGGGGTCAGTTCTGGGTCCTCTTATTTATATTCTTTCTGTGAACAACTTAGACAACAATGTCGAAACAGATTGGCTCGTACTATATGCAGACGATACCTGGTTAGCGGTATCTGCAAAAACGGTGAAGGGACTACAAGATTCAAGATGAAAATAAATAACAAAGGCAGTCAATGCCTTCATTGATTGGTGCGGAAAAAATGGTTTAATGGTGAATGTTAATCAAACGTCTTGTATACATTTTCATAAACAAAGGGCACTGCCTAATTTAAGCTTCCGATGTAATAATGTAGTTTTAAACACTGGCTTATCGTGTAAATTTTTAGGAATAAATGTAGATGACAAGTTAAACTGGTCACTTCATGTAGATCGTATATGCAATAGATTAAGCAGCACGTTTTGCAATACGCTATTTAAAGGCGGAACTTTCGCAGGAACATCTTATGAATGTTTAATATGCATTAGTGCAATCTGTCGTAACATACAACATATTGATATGCGATAGCGCGTGAATATTCACAGGGTATTTATTTTACAAAAAAGAATCTTAAGATCAATATTTAATATGAAATCCCGAGATTCACTTCGAGAGCTTTTTAAAGACAAAAACATTTTAACAGTTGCATCACTGCTTATTTATAAAATTTTTTACAAAATATAAAGATAAATTTGTCTTAAATGGAAATATTTACCGTTACCCTACTACAAACTGCAGTAGCATACACTTAGGCGTGTTCAAAACTTCAAATTAAATAAAATCACCTGGTCATACCTGTACATTAATTATAAATATATTGCCAATATGCTTCAAAGAAATTAATAATGTGAATCAGTTTAAAAAAACGTTTTTATACTCAAAGAGCTATTATAGCTTAAGGTAGTTCTTACAATAATATTTGTTTTTTTGTTTTTTATACGTAATAACATTTACTATTGAGCAATCGGGCATTAAACCGCTTACCGTGTTAATGAGTCATAGTTAAACAGCAAAATGGTATTAACAGGTGGTTACAATAAGTGGAAAAGGTTTGTGCACATGAGGAACTGTGCATTTAAAACCCCTATTTAAATAGGAAGCTTAAGATTACCTAGTAAGAAGGATGCGAAAGATTATTATCAGTACTCCGAAATATTTTGTCTTTGTTTATGCGATCCTTCAACCCGAAAACGAATCTTTGTTGACGATTTTAGAGTTGAAAACAGATTCTTGAAAAACTAAATGAATCGTAGATTTTAGATTAGGAAATCAATTTTCAATTCTTAGAATCGAAAATAAATCTTCGATTTTAGAATCGGAATTTAATCGGAAATCGGATTTCGATTCTCAATTCTAGAATCGGATTTCGATTCTTGATTATAGAATCGGATTTCGATTCTCAATTCTAGAATCGGATTTCGATTCTCGGTTCTAGAATCGGATTTCGATTCTCGATTCTAGAATCGGGTTTCGATTCTCGATTCTAGAATCGGATTTCGATTCTAGACTCGAGAATCGGTTTTAATGACGCTGCCGAACCGATTCTTAAAGCTAAAGAAGCGATTCCGATTCTAGACTCGGAATCGTTTGACAGCACTAGCAATTAAAGTATATGCACTTATCGCCACAAATTAAAATTGGTGAGTGTAGTCTTTTTAGTAGGATAACGTTATAAGACTGAATTGGATGATACACAATTTAAGTAGCTAAATCAAGCTCTTTTTGGTAACCAGTAAACCGTATTTAAATAAAAACTTAACTTTAAAAAATAAAACAAAATTTAATTTTTAAAAAGTAATAGCTCTAATCGACATGCAAAATTCAAATTCATACCATCATATAATCTGACAATCTGAGTATTCTAAAACTGCAATTTAAAGATACGAATTTTAAAATACGAATTCGCGGAGTTAAGATGTTGCATTCCTTAAAAAGTATGAAATAAAATATTCTTCGGATATTCTAAAATCCGATTTCTGCATAGAAACAGTATTCGAAATCTGAATTCGTATAGATAATCCGAAATCCGAATCGACATAAGAAATCCTAATTCCAAATTGATTTTAAAAAAATCCGAAATCCGGATCTCTGTAAGAAATCCGAAATCCGGATCTCCGTGAGAAATCCGAAATCCGGATCTCCGTGAGAAATCCGAAATCCGGATCTCTGTGAGAAATCCGAATCTGTGTGAGAAATCCGAAATCCGGATCTAAACCTAAAATCCGAAATCCGGATAAATCCGAATACCGGATTTTTAGCTTTCACAAAATCCGGATCTTCGCATAAAAAAATCCGGATATCCGAAAATCCGAATCCGGTTGCCAGCTCTAGTTATTAGAACATAATACGGTATTAGCGTTAATTAATTTATAACGGTGAATATTCTTGCTTTTTCGATACAAATAAGAATTTACTTTTGCACTTTACGGGCTAGTTATTAGAACATAATACGGTATTAGCGTTAATGAATTTATAACGGTGAATATCCTTGTTTTTTCGATACAAATAAGAATTTACTTTTGCACTTTACGGGCTAGTTATTAGAACATAATACGGTATTAGCGTTAATTAATTTATAACGGTGAATATTCTTGTTTTTTCGATACAAATAAGAATTTACTTTTGCACTGTACGGGCTAGTTATTAGAACATAATACTGTATTAGCGTTAATTAATTTATAACGGTGAATATTCTTGTTTTTTCGATACAAATAAGAATTTACTTTTGCACTTTACGGGCTAGTTATTAGAACATAATACGGTATTAGCGTTAATTACTTTAAAACGGTGAATATTCTTATTTTTTGATACAAATAAAAATTTACTTTTGCATTTATTCGAACATAATGCGGTATTAGCGTTAATTGCTTTAAAACATTAACTATCATTGTTTTTTGATTTAAATAAGAATTTACTTTTGCACTGTACGGTTGAAGCATTACCACATAATACGATATTAGACTTAATTACTTTAAAACAGTTAATATACTTGTTTTTTTCGATAGAAATAAGAATTTTCATTTGCTCTGTACGGTTGAGTTATTAGACTTAATACTATTTTAGCGTTAATTACTTTGAAATATTGAATATGATGGTTTTTTCGATTCAAATCAAAATTTACCTTTGCACTGTATGGTTATGCTATAAGAACAAAATGCCGTATTTGCCTACTCCACAACGTTCAATAGCAGAAATCACTAAAAATTTTTAGAATAAAATTGTACACCTTAACTTTAATGATTCTAATATGTGATCAACAATAAAAGAATCGTTTAGGGTTGGCTATGTTTTACCGAACTTACTAAGAAATGCAACACATCCGTTATTTTCTGGACTGTCATGTCATCTGTCATATTACTCTTGACATATTTCACTTGCTTTAGCTATGATTTGTGAGGAGTTATATGTTTGTAGTTATTTTCAGAAACGTTTTCTTCAGAACGAAACCAATTATTGATTGTGTCAGCTGAAAACTCAAAACAACCCTTAGGACACAAAATTATGCTCTACTTAAACGCGCTTCTACAGTAAGAGACAGAGGGTCCTCCGGAGAACCATTGAAATCCAAATATCAAATCAAACCATAACGAACAGATTGCGGGAAAATCGTTTGAGATCCTGGAGACCAGTCCGACAACCGCTTCTAACTCAGGAGCATAGGAGAGCAAAATAATATGCGTTTTAAAGCAATAGTTCCCCAAGTGTGGGTCGCGACTACTTGGGGGGATCGTTATATAGCGTTAGGGCCGCGGGAAGATCTCCAATATAAAACAAATACGTTTTCAAAACATTTATTTAGCTTTTCACAAGGCAAAGAAAAATAAATCGAACTCAAAATATTAAAATTGCGCGTAAATGCAAGAACCTAAATGTAAATAACTGTAAACGTAAAAACAAGATGCTAAGTAAATACATTAATGCTTTTGAAGTCTCGGTTCTGTATTCGTTCATCATTGACAGCCTTTTTGTTCCACTGCTGGGCATCGGACTCTTTTGTGCCACATGACACTCCTCAGCGCTAAGGTAGAAACACGGGGGACCTACAGTTTAACGTCGAATCCGAACGACAAAAATTCCAGAGAAGGTTTTAGCATTAAAGTCCCACGGATGCAAGCCGGATTGGGAAATTATTGTGTGTGGTGGGTCGCAAACAAGATTTTTATTAATCTACATTGTAAGGCTTAGGTTTCGAACCCAAGCCAGAATCGACGTTTTACTTCGAAAGCGAACGCTCTACCAACTGAGCTACCACTCGTAACGAATACAGGTGTCGTTACATATATAATAATATAATTTTGAAGTTCGAGGCTATTTCATACGTTTGATTTGATGGCAGTCATAGACGAGAAACTCAATTCGCACAAATATGATGTAGCAAATGGTACCAAACAGTTTATAGTTTTGTCCGCGAGGTCTGGGTTTTCATGCATTGTTTTGGTCGAAAATTTATCTACGCTCTGGGATAAGAAGTCTCATTTCAATATTCCATCACATGATATTTCAGTAATTTTTTCTTTCATCTTTATGGAAATTTCAGCTTGTTCAACAGAAATGTATAAAAACGCATTCAGTATCGTTGTAGGCAGTCGTAACTATTTTAAATATCTTTGCGGAAATAGTCAATGAGCTGTTATTTTAAACTAATTTGCATATCTGCACACACGTGCACAGAATTTATCATATTATCATTCCTGACTAAGTCTTCAATGAGTTCTTGAACGCACTGGAGCGAGTCGAACTTCTTCTTAACTTAACGTAAATATTTGTTATCAATTTACTGCACTCAACACACAGTCAGCAGTATAGCTAACAATCTTGAAATGATGACTAATCTCTTCGCGGTCCGATGCCTATATGAAGCAAAATGGATTTTCCAGATTATTCCAATGTTATCTAGCATCCACAGAAAATGTTGGAAATTTCCGGAAACACGGGTACCAAATAATTAAATTGCACTACTTGGTAACAGATGGCGTCATTACGCACACTTTTAGAGAGACATGAAAATCGTCCCCCGTAGAGCCACTGAAATCCAAATTATTTATGTGAAAAAGATTACTGTAAAATATGTTGCACCAGTCCTACTAACTAGAAACTTCCGCGATCAACTCCGAATTCCAACCATAGACTGACCTGTTCTGAGTCTCTACCTGAATTCATTTGAACGTCTTATAGAGACGAACTTGATCGAAGGCTCAGGGCGCGTTCTGCGGCCCTAGAAGTTACTGAAGAGTTAACAGCTGCATTCGTACAAGAATGAGAGAATATTCCGTTATTGAGTTTATTTTATCCCAATACTCGTATGTTAACAAACGTTAAAATTGCTTAAGTTTTAATAACCCTCCACTAATGTTTGTGAACACTGCAAATTGCCTATTATTTTTAAGATATTCATATTGAGTATTCCTTAGTTTTAATAAAAGCGATTTACTTATATAAAATCATGCGGTATTCCGCTACCAGTATTAGTGTGCTACTACCATACACATGAATTTGTAATATGGTACATTCTATTCGTTGATTCTATCATGCATATACTAATTCTCACAATCTCTGTAGAGCAAACTGAAAATATAAATATGCAAATATTCTGTAAATATGGTAATTAGAACAGCGAAAGCGAAAACGAACACTGTTAGTAGTTTTGTTTAATTTGAATTTGCTATTTCCAACTAAACTACTTTTATTGTTTTATTTTTTATTACTGCTGCAAAAACTGGTATGTAATTTCAATGCTTCCACAAAAAATTATATCCGATTTGTAAAACTTCCGAGAAACTACAAGATTTTCTATTTTTGTTGTTGCCACAAATCCTTTTGCAAATTATAGAAGATTTACAATTTAGGGCCCTGCTTCTAAAGAGATTTATTGTATCGTGTTCCCCAATATTCTGCGAACAAAATTCGTTTTTTCAATAAACACAGATTCGTAATTTAGCTTTCCTAATTCAGAAGAAACGTCGGCGTCGTTCGTTTCATCGAAAAATTTAAAACTTAAGGAGAAACGGTTAAAATACCAATTGCATCGAACCTTTTCGCTTTTATCGCCCCACCCTCACTTCCAACCTTAGAAAACACCCTTTCCGTTAATTTATCGCTTCTGATCGTGGCAGATATTGACCGAAACGCGGCATTTAAATGAAATATGCGGTATTCTTCTCGATATGGTTGCTTGATCCCACATTTTATATTCTTTACATTAAGCTTCCTTCGGAATTCTCCATCGAGTGACAGCCGCTGGTTGTTTAATCCTGCACGATTACAAAAGATTGCGATCAATATTATCGCTTGCGTTTGCCTTGGGACCATAATGTGACAATCAAGGCTCACTTTCTTGCAATAAAAAGTTTCCTTTGCATACAGAACATATTTCTTGTTCAGAGCTGTATTTTGTAGACGTTTAAACTGGAAAATATGTTTAAAAGAAAACTATTTATACAGGGCGTGCCAACTAGAGTTGTCGCAATCCACCGTAGATAACTAATAGCAACAGTAATCACTTTTTCGTGTACTCCACAATTATTTTTAATTTTTCAAGATTTTTTGGAAAAGAAACCTGTGAGCATTACTTATAGAACAAACGTAACAAAGTAACAAAATATTTTTCTTGATTTAAAAACAAAACTATCAAAAATACTGCAAAATAAGGTTTTGCTCCATTCCCGTGCAAAACCGGATGCTCTGTGGGGCAAAACCGGAGCAAAACATTACATTGCTATTACATATGCAACTATCACATTGGAATTCGTCCATGTCTTCTTCCAGCCAAGCTGTACAGCCTTCATGTGCCCAGTTTTCGCACGAAGTGGATGTCGTGGAGTATCCTTCTTTACAACAAAGACATAATGTGTGATCTTCATCGCTTTTTGTTTCTTCCTCCGAACTCGAATCTTCCTTCGATTCTTTTGTTAGCTTTTGGATTTTTTTGTTTAGCTTTTCCTTTCTCTTCAGCTTGAGAGACGGTTGTTTCTCTAACCTGATTGCCTCTAGTTCATTCTTGTATGGCGAATCTGTTAATATGGCTGTTTTGCCTCGCCGTATTGTGGTAGTTCTTTTCTGTTAGGTACTGTGAGGAATTGGTATTATGTCCTTCGGCGATATATAAAATTTTACAGAAATTATTGGAACTTCTGAAGTTGAAGAATTTACTTGCTTTTGAAATGAATTACATATTCTTCTTCAAAGATGTTACTTGATCTTCAAGGTTTCCTACCAATGCCCGATTATTGTTGTTTATTTAATAGGCTGTTGCAAGATACACCCACTTAAATGTGTTACTTGTGCCTACTTAGACAATAGTAAATCGAACTATCAATTTACTTAAATTCTAAGTAAGATGTTTTCAAATAACGAGAAAACAGGTTTCTTAATTATTTTTGGTGATTGCCGCAGAAATGCGACAGAAGCCTGAAATGTATACATCAGGCGCCATACAACTAGAGGTCCACCGCCTGAGAAAATATTTACTTACGTATATAAACTTATTTAAGAAACAGAGATAAGCCTCTTAGTTCCAATGTAGATTACAATTGATTACGACCGTGAAAAATAAAAGGTGTTAACGGCAGTAAATGAGAATTCCCATATATGTCAAAGGAATCTGTTGATGGTATTAGTAGAAATTAAATTGCAATAATTCTAAAAGCAAATGTATTTCATTCTTATCTTTCCCGGCCCCGGGTGGGGTGAGTTGTCACCCCAGGTTGAACTTTTTCGTCTGTATTTTTTGTAATAGCCGTTTTATCCTGTTTGTATTTCGTTACATTGTTCTTCGTACTTTTTGGTACTTGTTAAATCAGAAAATAGTCGAATCCAGTTAACGGCTTTTCAGATTTATTTGAAAAATTGCAGTGCTGCGCTGACGGGGTGAGAACTCACCCGACTTTGTATTAGGGGCGATATACCTATCGGATGCTGTTTCGTCAAGTTTTTCAGATATTCCTTATTGTGGTTTCTTTATATGATGACTAAGTACCAGATTACTTCATTTGGTACTTCCTGCGTGAGGTAATTAGCATAATTGGTTCATAGAAAGTCCTTATTCAGTCTTATCTGCAATTTCCTGGATATTTGTAAAGAAATAGTCCAAGTACTACTCTAATTACCTAGGAATCACTCTGGAGTGCAGTAATTACCCCATTAGGGTTATACGTATATATATATATATATATATATATACGTGAGGATGGAACTTTGACTACTTTTTGCAGGTACACTAATACGTGCTATTGACGACGTTTTCAATAGTAGGTTCGGTGCATTAATCAAGGTGTGTTACCATGCTAGTTGTCAATGTTAGCTATTTATGTAAT
>JABXWE010011900.1:0-25254 GCA_014611495.1 Limonius californicus | reverse complement strand
GCTGTGTTATTTACCCTATATTAATATTAATATTATAAACTATACTTAAACTATATTAATCTTATGAGATAACCCAAATATGGGGTAATTTTTGGTTTCGTAATACCTTATGTATGTATAAAAGGATACTATTTTGATGATTGGAAGTTGGTTTTTACCTGAAATTGTTTATAATTAATTTCATTATCATGTAACAGAGCCTATTTAAAAGATTGTATTAAAAAAATTGATAATTGGATACCTAATAAGAGAATAAGGTCTTGTATGATCTTCGGAAAATGATGCGTATTGCTACTTTTTGTTTAAATTTGATCTTGTGAGTAAACATTCCGGAGAATGATGTTGAAACATAATAGTGAACCGTGGGATGTTATTTTGAGTGCTGTGGGCAAATAAGGGAGCCCTAAAACATAAAAAACTTAATTATTGTTGATTTATGTTTTGTACATATTTATGTGACAAGCTGTATTTGTATTTTAAAGTATTAACATTGTTGTAAATAGTTTACATGTTGTTTGAGGAAGGTGTTAAAGCACTTTTGTTTTGTTCAAATAGATTATTTATTGACTAATATGGAAAATTAGGGGAAATTATTTACTTTTCAAGGATAGAATCTTGTTTTTGGTATTTAAATTGGTATTAGTATGTGGGAAGGATGTGTTCTTGCATATTTAATTATATTGTAAAATTTAGAATATGATTATCATGATTTTATGCCTTAATTGTTAAATTTTGGAAATTTTGAATGTTTAAATAAGTACTTGTAATTTTTTTTAATTCAAATGTTGTCATATTTGGTACTAAAAAAATCGTAATTTTATGAAGATCATAAATATGGATTTAGTTTTTCGAATCATAATTTATTTTTCTTGTATTTTGTAAATTTAAAATGTTAACGGCCATTAACGGCCAAGCATTAAAATAAATATAAAATTAATTTTTTAAATTGAATATGGCTAAAAACATACTCATTTAGAACATAAAACAAAAAAAAATTTTTTTATTGTTTTAAACATATGTTTTTAAAGGGTTCGTATACGAACCTTTGGCCGATAATGGGTATAATGGGATAAATAAAAATAAATTATTGAAACAAAAGAATGAAAACTGAAAACAATTCAAGATTTATTTTATTGTTAATAACAATGAAAATCTTCAAAGCATTCGGGGTGCAAATAAATATTACATTTTTTACATATATATAAAGTGTTTGTTTTACATTGTCTACATTTTCTTCGTGTACTACTTTCATGGCGTTTGATTATATGGCCTATGTTGTCATATCTTAGATCTGTAGGCAAACTAAATTTGGATGGACGTCCATAATTAGAATTAGTGTTCACTTGCCGATCAAATTTGAGAAGGGACATTGCCACTTGTGACCTGAACTCTATTTGTGGAATGTTGCACATATTCACAAGTTTATATATTTTCCAACCGTTTACCATGGCAGAATCAATCAGATTGCAAAATAATGGCCACCACCATTTCTTGCCCCTTATCTTTATGCGATAATTCGCAATTCCATTATCGTGGAGATCTACCCCACCCATGAATTTGTTATATTCTGCAATAACATTTGGTTGGGGTATCAGGATCTCTTTACGCTCTTTCCGATTATATCGCTTGGTTTGTACAGGTGGCAATGCTGTGCAAGTATTAGTGATAACAGTAACGACCGAATTATCGTTCCATTTTACCACTAATACTTGCAAAGTGGTATCGAATGCACATTGATACGCACCGCGCTCCTTTTTACCCATAATTTTGTTGCTGTCGATGGGACATCTGGCAGTGCGGTTCTCACGAACTGTTCCAGTTGCAAAAAATCCTTTTTCATTCAATACTTGGAACAAAAGATACGACGAAAAGAAATTATCAAAGAAAATTCTATGCTCTTCAGGCTTGCTGACCACTGACAGCAATTCCATAACTACTCGTGTACCCAAACTATCATAATTTGTAGTAGATCCATCTTGCATTTTGCCGCCATAGGGGATAAATTTAAATAAATAGCCGTTATGAGAACAGAGGCACCATAATTTAAATCCAAAGCGTACGGGTTTTCCTTTTATGAACATTTTGCAGGAGTGTCGTCCAAAATAAGGTACCATTTCCTCATCTATTGAAAGATTGTGTTCGAACATGCCAAATTGCATAAATTTATTATTCATGATATTGAAAATAGGTGTAAGTTTCGCAAATTTATCATGCTGATTCAATGAAATGTTATCAGATAAATGTATATTTTGTTTTATCAAACGAAATTTATTTCTACTCATAGCTTCTCTTACTAAAGGTACACCTTTATCCTCATCTTTCGACCAGTACATATCGCACTGAGGTAGAGACTGGTATCCTGATAATATACAAATACCTATAAATCTTTTGAGGTCAACTTCATTCAAATCAAAGTCGTGTCTATTTTTTTGGGCAGCATATAGATTGGTGTAATTTATAATTTCAGTAATTACTTCTTCATCAAAAAATAGAGAAAATATTTGTACTGGGGACTTCTCTTCGTGTTCAGCTTTCATGGTTTCTAATAAAGTGCTACAATTACTTACAGGATAATTGGGGTAAGTAGGGGTATCTTTGACTTCCCGTTTTGGCTGGACCGAAATTTTCTTTTCCGTTTTTTTACTTTTTCTCCTTTTCGAAAACTGGGATAAAGGTATATTGTCATCTTCGAAATCTTGATCTTCTCAACGCTGTTGGCCATATTGCGATTAAAACTTGCAAAATGTGGTTAGTTCACTACAAACCGCTGTTTATAAATCTATGAATATTTGAATATCTTCATTTCCAGAAGATTGAAAAGAAATCGAAAATTAGTAGAATATTTTGGACAGTTGTAGATCCCCCCACTGGAACTGGAACATTAAAATTAAGGCAAGCAAAAGTACCTAAGGCTAAAATCCCACTGACAAAGCCTTGAAATACTTAGGAGTGTTTTTGGACTGAAAACTAAAATATAAATCCTCACTAAGAATTGAGTGCCCTAAATGAATCTACATCGGCATCTGAGAACAAATATTACATTGTATTATGGAGCTTCCACAGGCCTTATAGACCCATTGCTTTGGTGTGAGCCAAGGCTAAGCTAGTTTGTGCTATACACAACAGGGCCTGACTCTGCGGGTTACCGTGTTGGTGCGTAACCATGCTTAACCTGCCTGGTGTATGATGTAAAATATTTTGTTGAAAATCCAAATAACGTTGTCCAATTAAAATTTCATGGGGGAATTGTAGTCCAATAATATGGATGACTACTGTGTCATACCTTACATATACGAAACAAATTTCTTTGGAAATGGGTAACACGTAACCAGTGCCAAATTTTCGTGTGCGTAATAGTGCTGGTGATGCCTGTTGACTTAACCATTGAGTGAAATTGTTGCCTCATCACTAAACCATACACAATTTAAAAGAGATGACCGAAAATTACTTTTTTAGACATTATTGACTATTGTTGCTACCTCTGTATTTCACTATCTCTCTATTGTTTGCAGGTTACCTCTCTTTTGCCTTGGGAGATTTGCCTCTCACTAACTTCTTCTTGAATCTATTTTCCCTTATTTTTGTAATATGTTGATTCTATTCATTCCTTCTGCTTGGATCACTTGAACTGACAACGGAATGACTGTAAATTACAAGAGTAGGTATTACTTATTTAAAAAATAAATTTGAGATTATCTATTTTAGTAAGAAATAGTTTAGTAAAAGGATGTAAAGCATGTTTGCTTTCGTTTTCTTTGACAGTCTTGTTCACTACTTAACTCCACAAGGAAGCACATATTTTAACGCCTACAATAATAAGTTTAAACAAACCTTATTAGACAGCAAAGTATAAGTCTACATTTATCGGTGTAGTGCATGTAACGTGCAACCTTTAAAAGTTATCCATTAGTGATTCTGAACACAATTTTCTATACAACTGGAATAACGCCATTCTTTCGTATACAGCGAAAACACCCTTGAGGCAGCTTGTGAATCTTGATTTATTAAAAGATCCTGAAGATCCTCGTCAAATCTTATCAACCCATTTAAATACCGAGAGAGAGAGAGAGAGAACCGTATCTTCATAACTGTTAATAAATGTAGTAAGTAAATATGATACTAGTAGTAGTAGTAGTAGATACTAGTACACTATGAACTATACAGCTTAGGCAAAGATACGCAATTTGTTTTTGACAGTCAACCTTTATAGAAAATTGTGTTGGTCATACTGCATAAGAAATACTGCACCAAAAAACAACAATATTATGTAAATTTACAAACATTTTATGTACACTATGTTTCCCCTGTGAACTGTTTTAACTAAGTTGAAAAGTTAGTGTAGATGGTTGTACAGTGTTCTTCAATTCACCTTATTTATACTTGTGTCTCAGAGTGTACTTGCGTCAGATACGTATCCAAATACGTATGTAACTTCAGCCCGGTCTTTAACCAACATAAATAACATTTTTTACTATTACTATTTTTATAATAAAGGTGAGTAATATTCATATATTTGCATCATACAGTTACATTTTTTAATCTGAATTGTTTACTCACCCTTTGCCTTAGGATTACAAAAACGCAGATAACAAAAACCAATTGTTTACTACAGAACATCTACATATCGACATGGATGCCTTATCTGATATGAATGAAGATGTCAAATGCGATGTTAGCAGTGTAACTTCGCTATCAAATTTTACAGAGTTTACATGCAGTATCTGGCATCAAACCAAAAGCAAGGAAGATTTATCCCAGAGTGAGTGGGAAGTGAAAGGTAAATTTGCACATCAAATCAATTCTAAGCTAAATAGTTTAAGGACGTAAATAATAGTAAAAGAGGGTTTTGTTTAAAAAATCAGTTATAAAAAAGTTTACTTTGCATGGCAATGTAATTTGTAGCAACTAATATTAGTATGAAAACTTCCATTAAAATTGATCAAACATTTGTACTTTAATAATAAACTTTAAAACTGTATAATTTCTTCATAGTTATTTATTTATAACCACGAAACTTTGTGAGTCTGCTTAAAATGATCTTTTTTTTTCAGTAGTCCGCTTATAAACATGTACATATTGTATATAGGTAATAATGTAATATTCAATAATCCACATGTAAACGTGTATGTTACAGTAAAACAGGAAGAGATTCAAACATCGGAATTGCCTTCAGAAGTGTCCGATTTAAATCATGATGGTAAACATGATAACGATTGGTCCATTAAATTGGAATCATTACATGAAGAATTAGATATAAAAACTGAAATTTGTAGTAACGATGAAGACCATGTAATAACAGAGCCTGCATTGAAATGCATTGTGCAACAAAGTGTTGATACTCATACTGAGGAAGAGTTATATAAATGCAATCTTTGTGACTACAGAAGTACACAAAAGACTAGCTTCCGAAGTCATATGAGAACTCATACGGGAGAGAAACCATTCAGGTGCGATACATGTGACTATGAAAGTGCACACAAGAATAGCTTGCGACGCCATATGCTAATTCATACAGGATCGAAAAATTTCAAGTGCAATATATGTGACTATAAAAGTGCACGCAAGAATAGCTTGCAAAATCATATGAGTACTCATACTGGAGAGAAATCTTTGAAGTGCGACATATGCGACTTTAAAAGTGCATACAAGAATCACTTGCAACGACATATGAGCACTCATACAGGAGAGAAATTCTTCAAGTGCAATATATGCAACTATGAAAGTACACAGAAGACTAACTTGAAACAACATATGAGCACTCATACTGGAGAAAAACCTTTCAAGTGTAATATATGTAACTATGAAAGTACACGTAAGTATGCCTTGCAGAGGTATATCAGTATTCATACAGGAGATAAACCCTTCAAGTGCAATATGTGTAACTATAAAAGTGCACTGAACACTAACTTGAAACAACATATGAGCACTCATACTGGAGAGATACCTTTCAAGTGCAATATATGTGACTATGGAACTGCACAGAAGAATCGTTTGCAACGGCATATGAGCACTCATACAGGAGAGAAATTCTTCAAGTGCAATATATGTAACTATGAAAGTGCGCAGAAGACTAGCTTGAAACAACATATGAGCACTCATACAGGAGAGAAACCCTTCAAGTGCAATATATGTAACTATGAATGTGTGCGGAAGACTAATTTGAAACATTATATGAGCACTCATACAGGAGAGAAACGATTCAAGTGCAATATATGTGACTATGGAACTGTACAGAAGAATCTTCTGCAACGACATATGAGCACTCATACCACAGAGAAACCATTGAAGTGCGATATATGTGACTATAGAAGTGCAGACAAGAATAGCTTGCAAAAGCATATGAGAACTCATACAGGAGAGAAACCCTTCAAGTGCAAAATATGCACAGAAATCTAACTTGCGACGTCATATGAGCACTCACACAGGAAAAAAAGAAACTGCATGAATGCTAAATTTACGATTGTCTGATTGTCAGATCGGTATATATTGTATAAGTATAATTAGTAAGATAATTATTAATAAGTATAAGTATTTTGAAGCTATTGCTGTTTCGTATAGCAGTATTTTTATAATTGCTTATGTGCCTGTAATGTTGTGTTTTTTTGTCTTACCTGTGATTAACTAGTGAATTTTTATCAAAATAAAGTTCAAATCAAGAATTGGGAGTTTAGACCATGTACAAGCGTCAGAATCTTTCATCTGTTTCTTTGACATTCTTTTGTCTAAGCTTCGTCTGACGTTTGGAATTGGCAGCAAGCTGCATATCCTCAAAATATCTAAGTTGGAAAGAACGATGTAAACTACTTACTTTATTTAAACTTCGCTCATTATTATTATTATTAAAATTAAAAGCATCGACTGAGAAAAAGAAAACGTAACAAAACATTTTCAATCCAGGTTTAAACCAGTAAGAGGTTATGTATCAATACTTTTGCGAACTTTGAATAAAACAATTTTTATTTAGCCTTTCACATCTGGGAACGGTGTTAAACAAAATACCTAAGTTGCTACTTATCTGTAAGAACTTATGCATCGATGAGATCATCAATTTTTAAAGGAATTCTACGATCAAGCTACAAGGGTGCGTTCAACCTTCATTGAAGAACAAGTAGATCCGTCTACGGAATTCTAACGGCAGTATAAATTACAACAAGAACAACAAGGTTGGTTTAGTCAAAAGAGTATTGTGTTTTAATTAAACTATTAATTTATTTTTAAATTTTGTTATATGATTGTTTAATTCTTTAAATTCAAAAAAGAAAGCAGAGATAACTTTGCAAAATTTCATTTAATATTATGTATGCCAATTATTCTGTTTATAATTCATGTTTCTACCTTTTATTTCTTACAGTGTGGTTGTGGCTTTCAAGGTCAAACGGCGCTAAGTTTAAATTACTCTATTTCCCTGAGCTTTGAGAGAGAAATGATTGCTGTGTGTTCACCCTATTTGTTGGTTCAACAGTTTAGTTGAGCAATTGTAAACGTAATTTTGTTGAAGCGAAGCAGATTATCTTTAGTAAGTTGAATATTTCTTTAGCACCCCAACGTATATAATAAATTAAGTCACCATAACAAATTTGTTTATTTAATAGATTTTAATATTTATTTACTGGGGTGAACACAGAATTAAACTTTCAATGTGGGGTCAAAATAAAACGTGTATCACAGTAATATATATATATATATATATATATATATATATATACAGGGTGTTCAAATTGAATTCGGCACTATTGCCAACTTTGTTACTACTAAAGATACGATGTTGGTTAAATTACCAAAGTAGTAGCGTTTTTTCTTCCGATTACGATGGTACAATTTTAAAAACAATTGAACTTCGCGTTTTCGAGATATTAAAAAAAACAACATTTTTTTAAATGGAATGCCCTGTATATTTTTGCACATTTTAAACGATAATTTAATTTTAAACAAAATTTATTAATACATAAATACCCTAAACTTACAAATAAACGAACTACAAGCATTTAAAGGAAAATCATGTAGACATTGGCTAGTTATCGAAAAATTAATACACTGTGCTTAATTAATAATTAATTAATTAGTACACTTAAAACAACTATAAGGACGTAAAGGGAAAGCTGGTATTAAACTAAAAGAGTAAAAACAAACAAAACTTAGATCATGTGCTCGAAAACATTTCCGTCTTGTTCTATGCATTTTTGAGCACGTTTGTACACCATTTTAACAGCCTTTAAGATGGTTCGTGCGTGGATGTTGTTTATGATATTGCTGATGCTTTCTTGAAGATCATTCGTATTTTCATAGCGATTTTTATAAATTTCATTTTTTAAAAATCCCCAGAAATAAAAATCCAGAGGTGTAATATCTGGTGAACGTGGTGGCCATAATATTGGTCCACGTGTACCTATCCAGCGATCTTGAAAAAGTTCTTTTAATAAACCAGCAATAGCGTGAGAATTGTGCGGTGGTGCACCATTTTGCTGGAAAATAACTTGTGGGCGATCAGCTACATTGAGATCATCTAAAAATTCCTCTATTGTATTTTGCAACAGTTCTGTGTACCGTTCACCTGTAAGAGTACCTTCGTAAAATACAGGCCCTACTATTCTTCCTCCAATTAAGCCACACGATATATTTACACTAAAATGTCTTTGGGGATTATGATAAGATTTTCTCGACTCCAGTAATGCTGGTTTTTTCGAGTAAACATACACAATTAGAAAAATTAGCTTCATCACTCCACAAAATTAAACGCAAAAAGTTCGGACTGCACCTAACGCTATTAACAAACCATCGACAAAACTCCGTATGTCTTTACGTGTTATTTTTATTTTCCAATAATCGGCCATTCATTGGCTACCTGATATTCATTTCAATTTGAACTGGTACATTTAAATGCTTGTAGTTGGTTTATTTGTAAGTTTAGGGTATTTATGTATTAATAAATTTTGTTTAAAATTAAATTATAGTTTAAAATGTGCAAAAATATACAGGGTATTCCATTTAAAAAATGTTGTTTTTTTTAATATCTCGAAAACGCGAAGTTCAATTGTTTTTAAAATTGTACCATCGTAATCGGAAGAAAAAACGCTACTACTTTGGTAATTTAACCTACATCGTATCTTTAGTAGTAATAAAGTTGGCAATAGTGCCGACTTCAATTTGATGTATATGTATATATACATATACAGGGTGTCCCAAAACTCTAGGGACATAGAGCTACCACGTATTCTAGAGGTTAAAAGAAGTCGATTGGACACAACTTTGTCATATACCAAAATGTACCGTTTGCCCGTGAGAGGAGTTCAAAGTTTACTTAAAAAATCACATTTTTTGTATGCTGTTCAGAAACGTGTGAACCAATTTTAATGAAATTTGGTACCTGGGCACTTCAAAGGAAGCCACTACTTTCAGTAACGAAAGAAACCCAAAGAAAATTGGAGAAGGGTTAAAACCACCCCCACCCCCTGATAAATTTGTTCAGAATTTTTTTAAGGATGATGGTACGATTCTATGTTTTTTTTAATGTGAAGACTTATTCATTAGCTTCATTTTTTGAATCTTGTAAAAACTCCGTAATTCGTATAGTTTCGAAGAAAAAAAATGTTTACTCAAACACTGATAAACGATATTTGCAGGTTTAATTGTATTACAAAATTTAGTTGCCGGCTAGGTTCCCTGATCTAAGACTAACACTATTAGATTTTTTTTGTGGGGGCACTTAAAAACCATGGTGTTTTAATCTCGACCTAACAATTTAGAGGATTTTAAAGAAACAATTCGACAAGTCTAGGTTAATAACGCCCTGAGCTCTTCAAAACGTTTTAATAAATGCGTTTTATGAGCGTCTTGGGTATTGTATCGAGCAGGGTCGTCAGTTTGAACCTGCAGTACAGTTCCTTCGCTCGCCAAACACAAAACTATTTTTTGTTTGTTTTTAACACCGCTAACTAAGTTTACTGTTAATTTCATTCATACTAACTATATGAAATTTAAGGTCGTTTTTCTTGAATTTCTTACGTAATCTATTCAAAATTTTATGCCGTTAAAAACAGATTAAAAAACTCTTACCAAAATAAAAATTAAAAATATACGTTGTGTTTACAAAAATATTCATGACTTCATAACACTCTATCACTATTTCTATCACAAACCTTAACGGATTTAACAAATTTATCTGCTACTTAATTTCCATACTGTGCACATGCACGCACCTATATGTATATGTTACGGGTAAAGTTAGATTAACGGGTAAACCTAGGATTACCCGGGTAAACTGCATAATACCCACGACACATGGGTAAAGTCCGAACCTAACGTAAGCTAACGCAACCTAACGTAACCTAACCTAACCTAACCTAACCTAACCTAACCTAACCTTTTTTTTTTGGCTTGAGGAGGGGAAACCTTTTATAGGCGCCCCTGTCTTCGCAGGGGGTGTGCAGGAGTCACCCCATCTCTAGATGAGGTTTACCTGCTAAAACCCCTCCTCGTCGAGATCTTTCCATCTACCCCGGAACCAGTTTCCCATTACTTCAGGGTAGTGGGTGAATTTCACGATGTTATTAATTTTTTCTCCCATTACCATTTCTCGCAACTCTGTCCGTCGTTCCTATCGTCGTCGGAATTGTCATCTTTTACGCTCTTCTTCTCTTTATTTCCATCACCAGCTCTCTGTATCTAGGACACCCCATGCCGTCACTTCTATGCCCCTTCATTTGACAAACTTGACAATAGGCCTCGTTATTACAGCTTTTCGCTATATGGCCCAGCTGCCCACATCTATAGCATTTATGCTCCTCCTCTTCCCCTTGCTCACATTCCCCCCTATGGTGTCCAAACAACCCGCACTTAAAACACCTGTCCACATTTACCACCTCGTCAACTCTGCACAGCAGCCAGCCCACTTTAATCCTCCTCTGACCCAAGATCTTCCTCGCATGCTTTATGTGTAGGGACACCGTCGCAAACCTGGCACTTGTATACCTGTCCCCTTTTGGTGCTTTTATCGATATCACCTTTTCTCGCATCGCTTCCTGACCCACCTCCCTAATCAAGGCTGCCTCCACCTCCTCCATGTCAGAACCCTCGTCCAGGTCTTTAATAATTACTGTCCTAAGTGCTTCCTTCTCATGCGCCTGCACGTCGCCACCCATTCTATTTCTGAACTGGTCCAATAACCCCTTACTCGCACTATCCCCCCCTGTCAGTCGCAATCTTACTCCTCCATCCTTGGTTCTCTCAATCTTGTTGATTTTGGCATTTACCTGTTCCGGTTCTATTTTATCCTTCATTAATCTCACCAGCTGCGCATAACTTCTATTCTCCTCTACTGGTTTGATAATTATCTCCTTTTCCCTCCTGTATTTAGGCCCTTTTCCTGCACTCCGCCATACTCCACCTTCCTCTCCTCTTTCTGTCCTTCGCAAATTTCCATCTACCCCATCTACCTCCATCCCTTCCTTACTTCCGCTGCCCTCTGGGTTTGCTTCCTTCTTTTCCCTTTCCTGTCTCTGACTCGAGTCCCTGACCGCATATATCTTACACACCGTATCCCTTCCCCCCAATATGCACTCCACCATCTTCCTCAGGTACGTCAACTCTTTATCTTTGGTTGGGAAGGAAAAGACAACATCTAGCTTCTCTCTACCGTTCCCTTCCATCGCCCTTATTTTTCGCTCGCGAGTTCGAAGATATCTTGCATAAGATGCTCCTCCTCTACATCTATTCCGACCATGTGGATAAACTGTTTCACGAGTACCGCATCTTCGTTCCCCGCTGACGTTATTTCCGTAGTCATTAGTGTCGCCTCCTTCCTGTGGGATCGCCCTATTCTCTCCATCAGACCTTTCATTTTCGGGTGGTACCTCTCCATGTCTCTTACCACGCTGCCCTGTCTATGTGGGTTTACATCCAGGAATATTAAGACTTCGCCATTTCCGTTCGGCCACCTTGGCGCCCCACTTTCTATCTGGGGTGTGGACCAGAGATGTACCTGATATTAGATGGGGCCCCCGGTGTCTTGCCCTAGGGCTCCTCGAGTCAATTCCACACTTAAAGGCAAGCCCCCGGCAACGGGGCTAACCTCACACTTTCGGACTTAGCCAAATTACGGAGCACAAAACTCACACGTCTGTCTCGTACAACGTCCCGCTGCAAACTCCAACCTAACCTAACCTAACTTAACCTAACCTAACCTAACCTAACCTAACCTAACCTAACCTAACCTAACTTAACCTTACCTAACCAAGCGACAGCGGGTAGAACGCAGTTTACCCGGGTAGTCCTAGGTTTACCCGTTAATCTAACTTTACCCGTAGCATATACTCGTATAATATGTTTATGACCATATTCATAAACTTTTACAAATACCTTTCTGGGTTCCTGAAAGTTTTCACCTAATATGTGAATATGTGTGTTAAAACCTCAAATTACGTTTGTATGAATTTGATTACCATACCAGCAGTAGATACCAGGGCCGTCCTAAGATATTTGGCGTCTGTGGGCTACTAACAATAATGCGCCCCTCTTTATAAGAAAATACAGGGTTGGGGGGGGGGAGCGGGAGCGGGGTGACCGGTGAAATTTTACTAAAGTTTCAGAACTAGAAACTGTAAATATATTACCAATAAACAAATAAAAATATAAAATTTATACAAAATTCAAATAACCTATGTGAACAAAAAACACAAGTAACTTAATGTGTGTATAACTTAAATATTTATTTTCCTAGCTCTCTCTTTGGCAAACTGCTTAATAATATCACACGTATTTAAATAATTAAATAAATCACTCTATATGGACAAAATACTTAAATCATTTAATTTGCCCTGTCCCAAAGAAGAGCGTAAATATTTTTTTATTCTTTTAAGTGCCGAAAACGATCTTTCACGGCTGCAATTTGTAGCGGCAATACTTAAAAAATGCGCTTTGCTGTGGCTACGTTAGGAATCATTGTACTCAAACTAAGTTCCGCAGCGGATATATTTTCTTGATCTTTACATAAATAACCGTGTTTAAAATGAAGGAATTCTTCAATAAAATTATTTTCTAAATCGTTAACGTATGTTTAACATAACTTTGCAGATTCTTTCTAATTGTTCTTCATTTAATTTTTTCAAATTGACCAGAAAGGCAAATTTTGAGTAAATGTTATCATAGGCACACTTTCTTTTTCGTACTTCTGATAGAAGTTTATCAATAATAACATAATATTTGAGTAGAAGCAAAATTACCGCCTCAAAAGGCTGGCCCTAGTATGTAATGCTAAGTAAGATTAGAAAGTCATAATATCATCCTTGTGATCGCTAGATGTCGTTAATCCTCCAACTCGCGAGTAATGTTTAAGTTCACGGTCTTTATACTACTACGGTTACCTTATAACCCTGCTTATAGGCGACACGATACAAGCGAGCAGGGGGAAAGCCTACGTCACTCGGCGACTTTATGCAGCAGCCGGTCCTAGTATAGTGTGTACAGACTACTGTTGTTATCAAATTATTCCACGATATTTACATGTAGCAGAAATTTTATAGGTAAAGTGGATTAGTCTATTAAAGTAGCTAAATGACGCGGGGTGTCGTACTGTTGCCACATGCAACAACAGTTTGGAAGAAACCAGAAAAGATGGACAAAATGTGTCTTATCACAGTTTTCCGAAAAATGCAGAAATTAGAGCAATTTGAGTACAAAAATGCCACCGTGACGGTAAATGGAATCCTAGTAGTTGCCGTATTTATTCAATACACTTTACAGAGGACGATTATGGTGGATAATGTAGCAAAAATGCTTAATGTACCTAATGTACCTGTCAAAAGAAAAATTTTAAAAGAAACAGGAAAACATATTTTTTATAAACCTATTATTTATAACATGTTTAATTCGGAAGCTACTTTAATTGAATGTGCTATATCTTCATTTTGAACTTATAAATGTTTAATATAATAAAAGTACGAGTTTGAAATGTTGACAGTAATTCCGTTACTAATACAATAATGGGTAAAGGGTACTTTTTTATATTTCATACAAATATTTTCTTTTCTTCTTCTTTTTAGCTATACCTTCACCTCACTTTCTTGGGGTATCTGAAGTTTCATCTTCCTCGATTAATCGCACACAACGATTGAATAAAAGAAAAGATAAATCTGTAGTTCGCGATCTATCGGACGAATCTCGACAACAATAACCATTTAAGAAATACAGTGACAAATTTACCCAAACTGACGATTTTAAAAATGTTAAACTTGAAATGAAGTATAACAAATTATTAACTGAACATGAAAATATGTTGCTTGAAAAAGATGAAGTGATACGTCAATTACATCAGCAAGTAGAAGACTTGAAAAAAAAGTGTTATTATTTAATAATGCAATAAAGAAATGGCCACATTTACACCAGGTACAATAGAAAGAGCTGTCAGAAAGGGAAGATGTATTGCGAGGCTTTTTACCAGTAATCAAATTAATTTGTTAGTAAAAGGGAAAAAAGGTTGTTTGGACTGCAGATGAAATTTCAATTGCCTTTACGATTAGGTACTTTAGTAAGCGATGCTATATGTATTTGCGATCATCTCTAAAATATCCATTGCCTTCAATTTCATCACTACAAAGGTAGTCCTCCAAAATTAATCTTCGGTAGGGTTTACTCCAGGATGACTGACTTTGAAAGAGAAACTGTATTTAATTTTGATGAAATGAAAATATGTAGGTACCCTATACGAATATGATAAAATGAATGATGAAGTTGTCGGTCCACATAAGCAGATGCAAGTGGTAATGGTACGCGACTGTTTTCGAATTCGAAGCAGCCGATTTTCACAGATTTCTATCAAAAAATGACTCCAAAAATATCATTGCATATAATTAAGAAATTAGATGGAATTAATATAATGTAACCGCATGTGTTTCGGACTGTGGTGGCGGCAGTCAGGGTCTTTGGAAGGAAATGGGTATAACTATAAATGAGACACATTTTTCCCATCCTATAACTAACAGAAATGTTTATTTCTTAGCCGACACCCCCCATTTATTAAAGTTAACTAGAAATTGGCTTCTAGATACGGGCTTATGAGGTGTACATCGAAATTAAATTTACAAGTAGTTCAAAAAGGTGTTTTGTTATCGATCAATTCTTTAAAAGCCTTCTTTATGGACATAAAACTAACTTACAACGCCAAATACATATTAACACATTGTGTAAATCAAGAAAATTTTTTCTCTCAAATTGGTACAAGAGGCGGACTTAACGATCATCCAACACCATTAAACGCTATATACAGAATTAGAATAATTACACTAGCTAAAAATCCAGGAATGGTACAAAATAATCTAAACTCTAAAGATAGTTCTACGGATGAGTATGTATTAGCAAAAGTTTTGGCAACGTCGCAAGTTCGCGTAAATGTGGACGAATCAGAAGGAAACTCTAATTCAGAATTGCATAAAAATTGTGAAAATCAACCGAACATTTCAGATGTGGAAAGCATCTCTTCAAGCAACAATTCCATTAATGCCTGAAACAGAGGCGGGTGGTTTAATATATTTAGCCGGTTGGATTGCCAGGAAACTTAAAAACAAATATCCATATATGGGAAATTACACCAAAAATTGCTCTGGATCAGTACCATTCAATTTCCCTTCGTGGTTACAGCATTTGTCCTTCGTTGGTCTCATAGTGCCTTCAAATAAGTGGTTACGCCAATGTAAATATTTAGATGCATATTATAAAAAAGATAACTGACTTTTTTAAAGAAATTAATAGGATCACTAAGATGACAAAAAACTACTGGAACGAAAAACGGATATTCCGTAAGAGGTAATTAAATGCTTTTTTCAGCAGCGCACGTATATTCGAATTAAATACTTAAATAACAAAAATAAACTTTACATGGTTAGCCGAAAAAAAAGCGGGGATCCCACTACCGACAAAACCCAATGCAAGTTTAGAAAAATTGTTAAATAAACATTACTATTTTTAACAATTTATTTTATATTAAATATATATTCTTTTAATAAAAACAACGATCTGTTTTATTGGTTCATGTTCGTGGTTTCATTTTAATTTCAAAATACTATTAGCAATAGTAAAATAAGAAATATGCACTTGCTTACATTTAAATCAAATAAATACAGATCTTTGCATTGGTACAGTTTAATAGAATTGCCACGAAGTTGCATTTTATGTCAATGCAATTATATTTTCCCATAGCAATCCTCGAACGGGCGGATTAGAAGTCGCAGCGCGACGTCACAGGGTACTGGCCAATCAGCAAGCACTAAGGCGATAGGGTAACCGTAGTAGTATAAAGACCGTGGTTTAAGTTAAACTAATTCATGAAATAATAATTCAGTTTCTTAATTTAAGATCATACTTCACAGGATCATTTCTGTAGTATATCTTCATTCACTCTATACCCACATATAGAGTCGTAGCAACCATGATGACGAGTTACAACTCTGCCATCCTGAGTTGAGACGGATTGTTCGTTATCTTCATTGATAACCGAGTAATCAACGATGATCGTTCGTTCACCCAGCACTGTTATGTATTTGGGCCACGGATGTGTAGAGTATTCTGAGTGGTTGCATTTTATTAAAGAAATAATAATTCATCAGACGTCTACAAATGTACGAAAAGGGTATCAAAAAACACATATTTATATACTTTCTAAATAAATTCGGTCTAAGAGACTGTAATTGTATTTGTAGAATCTACATAGGTCAAGCACGATAAATATCAATGGAGCATAAACACACTGAATAGAAACGAAATGGAGATAGTGGAAGACGTGAAGGAATACAATCTACAGATTCTAGGGATAAGTAATACAAAAAAACATAGATCAGGGTAGTACAAATATAACAGACGAATATACTCTATACTATTCAGGAGTACAAAGAGGATGTAAAGCCAAAGAAGGAGTAGGCGTCGTACTAAACAAAGAAGTAAACAACAGACTAACAAATGTTGAAAAAATAAACTCAAGAACAATAAAAATAAGCATATTGCTACAAGAAATAGTAAACATAATACAAATATACGCGCCGGTAGAAGGAGAAGAGGAAGATAAAATAAAGGAATTCTATGAAAAAGTACAACAGACAATAGACCAACTGAGGGAAAAAAATGAAAAAATAGTATCATGGGAGATCGGAATTCCAGAATTGGAAAGGACAAAGAAAGAGGCCTGGGCTATATGGGAGAATACGGCGAAGATGCAAAATAGAAATGGGAAAAAATGATAGAGTTGTCCATAGAAAGTAAATTGATAATTGGAAACACCTTCTGGAAACAAGAAATGGAGGATACATACACTTTTATAACAGAAGAAAGAAATGCAAGAAGCATCATAGATTTCATCACGTATACCGTATACGAGAAACATGCAACACATGGTAAAACACATCGAGGCAATGTCAGAGGCAAAAATAGTATCAAACCATAGACTAGTTGTAGCTAATGTGCATATAGCAGAAATGGTAACAGAAGAAGAAAAGAAGTACACTAAAATTAAAATATATAAATTGAAAGATGAAGAAATCAGAAAAGCATACTCAAAAGAGGTAGATAGATCACTAAAGGAGATAGAAATGACAGAAAAAGAATGGAAAATGGATGAAAGATGGGAAAAGTTGAAACAAACCTTGTACCAAAAAGCAGAGATAATATGCGGAAAGAGGAAAATAAACTCCAGCCAAAAACGAACAAACTGGTGGACAATAGAATTGAAGGAAACAATCAAAAGAAAAAAGAAGCGTGGAAGAAATACATTAAAACAACTGAGACACATGACAAAACAGAATATATAAGATTAAGAAATGAGGTGAAGATAGCAGTAAGAGAAGAAAAAAGAAGAAGTTGGGAGAAGGTTGGGATACAACTAAAGGATGACTTCAAAAATAATAATAGGACATTCTGGAACCGAATAAGAAATATGAGAGGGAAAAAATAAAAAGAAATAAGAGGAATGAAGAATAAAGACAACGAGATAACGAATAAAAGACAAGAAATCCTAGAAATATGGAAAAATCATTATACGGAAAAATTTAAACAAAGACATAATGAGGGAAATAAAAGAAATGAAGAAATAGAATATGAGGAAAGAAACGAACAAATAGAAGAATTAACGATGGAAGAGATAGAAGAAGCACTAAGAAATATTAAAACAGGAAAAGCAGGAGGAGCAGACAACATAGAGCCTGAGATGATAAAGTGGATGGGGGAGAAGGAAAGAGGTGGCTGGCTCTAATATGTAAAGAAGCATGGGAAAAGGAAAGGATTCCAAAGAACTGGGAAAACAACTTAATTCTACCAATCTATAAGAAGGGCGACCATACAATATGTGAAAATTATGGAGCGATCTGTCTATCTCCAGTAGGATTTAAAGTTTATACAAGAATAGTAGAGAAAAGACTAAGAAAACCAGTTGAAAAAAAATTGGAAGACCAACAAGCGGCATTCAGAGCGAACAAACAGACAAATGACAATATTAGCATAGTGAGAAACCTAGTAGAAAGAGCAATGGACAGCGGAGAACAACTACACGTGACATTTATAGATTTAAGAGCCGCATTTGATATGATAGAAAGGGAAGTAATATGGAGAAGCCTAATTGACCTTAAAATAGATAGAAAATTAATACAAGTAATAAAAAGCGTATACCAAAATGTAACAGCAAAAGTACAGATAAATGGACAAAGACTTTGAAATGGAAAAAGGGGTGAAGCAAGGGGACAGCTTAAGCCCACTGCTATTCATCATAGTAATGGATAGGTTAATAAAAAATACAAGGGAAGGAAGGGAGGGAAAGTAGAACAAACAACAATAGGGTATAGAAACCTCACATCCACAAAACTAGATAGTCTACTCTACGGGGATGATATTGTACTAATAGCCAATACACAAAGAAAAATGCAGTGCGCGGTAGATGTGTGGGCACAAGAAATCGAAAACCTAAAAATGAAAATAAACACAAATAAAAGCAAAATAATGATAATAAATGACAAAAATAGAACAGAAGGGGAAAGACTAATTTTATGCAAATAAAAAACACTGGAAGAAGTAACAGTTTAAGAACACTTGGGAAGTGTGATAGCAAAGGACGGAAGCCTAGACCTGGAAATATCGAAGAGAAGGCAAAAGGCAATGAGCATATACTATGCAGTCAATAAAACTATACTACAGAAAAATGAAATAGAAATGATCACAAAGACGCGAGTATACAATGTAATTGCCGTATCAACGATAATATACGCTAGTGAATCATGGGTGCCACTAAAAAAGCACGAATCCCAAATAAATGCTATGGAAATGAAATACATGAGGAAAATAGCGGGAAAGACAAAATTTGACAGAGTAAGTAACTCACAAATAAGGAATATGACTAAACAAGTACATATCATGGAAAAACTGGAGAATAGACAACTGAACTGGTATGGTCACATAGCAATAATGGACCCAGAAGGAATAGTCAAGAAAGTTATAGAGACAGGAAAAGGAAGAAAAAGAAAGAGAGGCAGACCGAGGAAAACCTGGATGGAAAGGATAGAGGAAGTGGGCACAAGCAGAGGAAAAACCTTAAATGAGATGAAAATCTTGGCAAAGTATCGAAAGAAATGAAAGATGTGGATTAAGGAAACTGGGAGTATGGAAGCCAATCCGACGCCCTAAAGGGCAAAATGATGTACAAAGAAGAAGAGAAGAAGAACTCCACGTAAACGCAAGTTTTTAAGCACATTGTTAAAACATAGTATAATTATTGAGTTATAGGATTAATCTGAAATATTATCAATGCTGAGCTGCCAATTTTCAAAATTTTAAACGGCTTATGGTTGAAAAGTAAATAATAAAACACTAAATGGTATTCAAGAGTGACAGTAAAATACCACCCTGCCGGAACGCAACTGGATGAGCGCTTTACAAAAACCAGTATCATAAGCTTGTGACATACACTTTGATGTTGTATGCAACGGGTGGGTGTTTACCGTACTTCCACCTCCAGTCGCCCGCTGTCCATCGTCAGACGGATAAATATGGAACACCGATTTCAGTGAGAAATCATTTTATATTTATTTCGGATTCATTTTTTGTTGTCGAGTGTTTACGAAAATACACTATTATTTTTTGTTGTTGCCTGGTGATATTAAACAGGAATTGAGTTTCGTTTCCAAATCTTTTACTGGAACCTCATTCCGGGGTGTTCCGACTTACTTTCACCCTTGTTATTAGTCCTTTACTCAATTTTTCGATGAGCAATATCAGAATGCATTATTATCTTAGACTCAGTATATTACAAAGTTTTAATTATTCGGAACAAACTGCTACGTATAGACGAAAGTTAAATTGTTTAAAATTGAACAAACACGTAGGAGGACTTAAGTCAAAGCCGTCATTCTGGAGATATCTGCAACAATAGCAACTAAAGATGTTACTTATAAGGCTAAGTATAATGCTCTTATAAATCACATAAAGCAAAAAAGTTGTCAAAACAAATTTAAAAAGAGGACACACATTTTATAGCATATTTCCATGTACGGCCTAATTTATTTCGCTTGTTAGAACGGGTAACTCACGCACTACCTACGCGAAATCGTAGACCTCCAAAGTACAGTTGTAACTTGCAATTACATAAACAATTTTTATTTCTTTTAAACAACATTTTGTAGAATTGATAGGACGTGCTGGGCGAGGTCACGGGTTAATGGCTTTAATAGTGTCATTAATATTACAGTGTAATGTTTTAGAAACGCATATTGATTTCTGCCACTAGGAAAAACTCTGTGATAGAGATACTAGAAAAAGATAAATTTAGAAAATTGAAATTTCACTTTTAAATATCTATTTGGAAGTTTGTTATTTTTAGAACTGTTTACAGTTTTTTTGATATAATTAAACTAAAAATAACCTGTCCTCCAGAATTATCTCTCTTTCCTCTTCGCGTCCCACACCAGCAGAACTGATTAATTATCTGTCTGTTAAGTTAAAGACTAATTATTGGAGAGGTATTAATTGCGCTTAATTGCCTGTTGATGCGTAATTTATGCCCAATGTGCGTAGGAAACGTTTATATTTTATTACCATAAACACGTGTACCTTGTCCTTATGAATCTTTGAAAACCAATGTGTCTAATACCACGATATATCAGTAACGCAGCAAACATAAGTTCGTCAAAAGAGAGGTATTTTGTATGTGTTTACATTGGAATAAATAGTGGAAAAGTTATCTGGAATTTGAATTTCACATTGTAAGTAACAATTAACTTTGAATAATTTAAATGTTTATACAGGGTGTATTAAAACGTGCGGCTAATAATTACAACATGCAATTATACGTTGAAAAACAAGAGAAAAGACGAAAAGTCTTTAAATTATAAGCACTTAAAGGTTTTTTAATTTGGCAACTCTGTACAATTTAAAGCTAAGAGACATGCAATTAGTTACCCTTGATCGTATATGTTTGTGAATCTGCAATTAAATCAAGTATGTGTTTGCGTTTTTCATGGATATCCTCTAAAATTATTGAAATAATTTTCAACTCAAGATTGAATACGTTTTATTTAAATTTAACTCCTTTTTTGGTTATAATAGCTGTTCAAAATGAGCACCTGCAATTTCTAAATATTTGGTACACCGAGTAAAAATGTTTGGTATTAGATTTTGCAGCATGTTACGATTTTTTATTTCTCTACAGCATTATTTTCCGTTCAATAAGTGGTCCTTCGATTTCAATTTCTACTTGATAAACAGGAGCATTGCGCCCGATCCACCGCTCTGGAAAGTTTTGGTTTAACCAATCCCTAGTTTGAAGCCCCCAGTGGGCTGGAGCTCCATCTAATTGAGGCCACATGTCTCTCCTGACAAGTAATGGTACTTTTTCCAATAATCCTGGAAAACCGTTGTTTAAAAAATAGACAACATTTTCGGCGTTTAATCGACGAGGCAAAATGTGTGGCCCTATTAGTCTATATCCGATAATTCCAGCCCATATATTGACGCTGAATCTAAACTGGTGATTAGTTTGATGCAAAATATGAGGGTTTTCATCGGCCCAGTGGTGCATATTATGCATATTAAACATTCCGTTACGGGTAAATGTGGCTTCATCCGTCCATAAAATGTTTTCAATAAAAGCCGGATTGACTATTTGTTGCCGTAATAACCATCTGCAAAACTCTATCCATCGCGGATAATCTCCGGAAGCAATCCATGGACTCGCTGGAAGTGGAACGGATGTAAGATATTTTCTCTTAACACTCGATGTACAGCAGTATGGCTAATATCAAGTCTTCGAGCTACAGAACGGGTACGTTGTCGAGGTTCGTCTTCAAATACCTGTAAGATGTTCTCTTCTATTTCGGGTTGTAATACATGTCGTGGTCTTCCACCAACTCCCTGCACAGGTTCCATTCTTTCTGTTTCTCTTAGGCGCTGATCTAGTCTTTGTAACATGAGCATTAGGATGTCTCCTGTGTACATAACGTTCGACATATAAATTTGAAGCTCGATGAAAATTACCGCCACATTCGCCTAATATCAAATACATATCTGCGTACTATAGAGATCTGGTTTGATACCAGATACTATATATTAGAATTGAAACGAGCTCTTGGACATACGTGTTGTTTATTGAATCGTAAAATGGTAACTTAGTAAACAAAACAAAAAACATACCAACCCAAACAAGACAAGCCGATAAATGTAGTGCACGCGCACTACATTTACCACCCCCCTCTCTCCAAAAAAAAAGAAAAAAAGCGCATGTTGAAGAGAAAACTTCCACAATGACATGTTCGAAACAAAATTTTGACCCACATTATAGAGGTAATAAAAAATTTGGAACGATTGTGGTAGTTAAAAACCCTTCATGCGGAAAATATTTTTTTAAAACAATGCTTAAAAATAACAAATTGGCATTGAACAATAACAAAACTTAAGACTAATACAAATGAGGTAGAATTAATACAAGAAGTCCTTATAGCTAAATTAGACTAAACTGGAACGGGAAACAGAGTGGAACGGAGGAGTGAGTGAATTCTAAAAACAAAAAAAAAAAGAAAAGAGTTTGTGTGCAAAACAAAAAGCTGCAAAAAATTAATGTTTACATACATTTAAGAAAGGTGAATGTGAGTGTTCCTTTTATTATATTTACAATTATAATTAATATATCGGGTAGAAAGAAAAAATATGTAAAACTTAGCTTTGCAAGAGCCTGGGAGATAAATCTGGACCAAGAAGCAGGAGCATTCCTCAAACCGAAGTTTAACCTTAAATATTGATAAGCTCCTAGAGAAGTGGTGATAGCGGTCTTCGGGACGTCCTCGGGATGGATTGGAATCTGGAAGTTGTAACGGGACCCACTTTATTGTTTACCCAGATGCGACTTACCTCGGGCTAGCTCAACCGCATGGAATGTCGTTTTAATCTCAGGGCGATTCAGGTTCTGCAGAGTTTGAATTTACCCGTTGCAGTAAAAAATACAAACATAAAATCTAACTCAATTCTTTATTGTACCTCGTATAATAACCCTTATAGCTAACTTAACTAACTTAATTACGGCGCAATAACGGTGAACTATCACGAAAAGGAACCTAGTTCGTTTTTGTTCGCTTTCGCTTGATTATTTATGAAGCACTCGCGACCGATTGGTTCGTACCCGTTGTCGTCTTTTAAAAGATCAAAAGGCTCACCTTAAATTGGTTTGCGGTGATACAGTTGGTTGGCCGGATCTACCTCGCGTTGGGTTTTTCTGGAATCTCTTCAAAACCAGTAGCTGATTACGCTCGATTAGGTCGATGGCTGCCTCAATTGCTGTTGGCCGATGATTTTAATTTCACCAGGGGCTCTTCAATCGGGACCCACTCTTTCTTTGTTATTTTCCGAGCCAGTGGATATCACGGGGCGACTGCCTCGTAGCTACCCTTGTTGGGTACTGCCTCGTGTTTTCCCCCGCACCTTTTCTCTCTACCTTTCGACCGATAACACGTTTATCCGCACTAGTCACTATTTGCGGCGCCAACTTCTTAACTTTAAACTTAATTCACTAATCTAACTAGAACATAATCTAACATAAAATATAAAACCAATTAAAACTAAAACTACCCAGGATAGCAATCATTTGCTCCATTACAAAGTATGCCTTCGTCAGATCCAGTTTGCTGAAGACTCATGATCCAGCTAATTTTGATGAGAAATCTTGCAGAAAGGGTATCGGAAAACAGTCACAGCTTTAAGTCTTCTATAGTCGCCGGTCATCCGCCAGGAACCGTCAGGTTTGGCCACCATATGTATGCGAGTTGTCCAGGGACTGCTGGACGGTTGGATGATTCCTTGACCTAACAGCTCTTACAGATGACCTTCAAGAAAATGTAATTGGTTAGGGTTGAGCCTTCTAGGTTTGGCTGAAATAGGAGGACCTACTGTTTCAATCCTGTGGAATGTATTGTGTAAGATTGGTTTGTGAATGTTGAAGTTTTTGGTAATGTTTGTAATGCTCGAATATTAGAATTCTGTAGTGTTGTAGTAACTGCTTGAGGGGTTAAAGAAGGTTTCGGTTTTGGTAATTGAAGAGGTGAATGAGAAGGTGGTGTTGGTGAAGAAACAACATTGGAGGTACCGTGAGGTGAGAGTGAGTGAAGTGTGTTGGACGCGTACGTTTTGGTAATAGCTCTTTAACATGAAGATAACAATCGCCAGACGTAGCAGAAGAATCCGAAGAAGAAGGAAGACCGTGTTTAAAAGTAGATGAAGGTTGACTAGTACGAAGGATCGTGGAAGGGCAAGATTCTGAGTCAAGTAACAGTACTTGTTTACCAGAAGGTTGCGAAAATAACTTTCCTACGGACGGGTCAATTACAAGATTAGAATGCTGCAAAAAAATCATTCCATGAATCGGCATATTGATGTCTGCTAAAATACTCAGTACTCAGGAAAACTGTATGCCATGATTTTTCTCAAAACCAAAAACACAAAACAGAAAAAACAAACAAGGAACAAAGTAACTTAGAACAATGATAGCGAATAACTAATAAATAATGAGTAAAGCAGAAGTTTTACGAAAATATTAGAAAAGTGACTTTTTCAAGTCTCAAAAATGACAATAATCAATCCGTCAGTCATACATCTAGCTATCAATTTTTACTTTCCCATACCTTATAGGTATAGGGTAAGTATTGAATTCATGAAAATTTTCGAAATCGAGATTTTAACGGAAATATCCGTTTTGGGTCTCTAGGAACCCAAAAAAGTGGTTTTTAAAAAATGTCTGTCTGTGGGTGG
>JABXWE010011898.1:0-52144 GCA_014611495.1 Limonius californicus | reverse complement strand
CGGATCAGCGCGCGTAGCGCTATGCACGAGTCTAACATGCCCCACCCTTGAAAAACCCCCCCAACTATGCTACCGAGTCACTCCCGCTGCTCCCGAATTAATTAAAATTCGGGCCACAACGGGAGTCGAACTCGGGTCAACCGGTTGCGAAGCGGACTCTCGCCCACTGCGCCACCCGGTCGCCGCAATTATGTTGAAAGCACAAGCAAAGGCAAAATAATGGAAAAATTGTTAATTTTGTTGTTTGCGAACTTTTAAAATTTTAGTTACTGCAGGAAGTTTATTAAACGAAATGTGCCACCTACACACAAAGTTCGTAAACAAAAAGATCAACAACCGTTTCCAAATCTTGTGATGTTGCTTAGACTTTCTAATACACTGTAATAACTAAATAAGTGCCCGAATTAAAAATTCACCATTACGAATATGACAACCTCTAAATAAACTACTAAAATACAGGTCATGTCGCAAAATAAATTATTGACAGTTACGAAATACTCTTTAACGAATCAGAAATATATGTAACACGTTTGAAATACTACATTCGTTGTAGGTAAAATTATATTTTACGATATTTATAATTGTATTTCAGGAAAATAAAACTGAACCCGCAATAACGTCCCAGCATATAAAATAGGGTAAACATTTTTTGTGTTATCGTTGCTTTGATAGAAGCTTTAACCTACATAAACTGTAGGCTTTAGTTCGGGTTAGTTTAATTTGTGCAACGTGAAATGGTATTTAAGATATCCATAATTAATTTTGACTATGTAAACTGTATTTCAAATATGTGATGCTGTACTGCAGATGTGTGATATTGCATTTTAGATATATAAAATTACAGCATAATATATGTAAGAGCATCTTACAATGCTGATTATCTTGTAGCAACAATTTGTATTATTACATATTTCCTGTTTCATTGCCGGTACACGAAAGGTATTTAATATACTCACAATTAATTTTTACTATGCAAAACTACATTTCAAATATGTGATACCGCATTTCGGATATGTGATGCTGAAGTAAAGATATGTGATATTGCATATTAGATATGTAAAATTGCAGCATAATATATGGAAGAGCATGTTACAATGCTGACTATTTCGTAGCAAAATATATGAAAGATATTTAAGATTCCCAATTAATTTTGACTGTAAACTGCATTTCAAATATGTGATGCAGTACTAAAGATGTGTGATATGGCATTTTCGATACGTAAAATTACTACATAATCTATGGAAGATCATCTTACAATGCTGACTATCTTGTAGCAAAAATTTATATTACTACATATTGATTTCATGTTTCATTGCCGATATATGAAAGGTATTTAAAATACGCACAATTAATTTTGACTGTAAACTGCATTTCAAATATGTGATGCTGTACTAAAGATATGTGATATTGCATTTTAGATATGTAAAATTACAGCATAATCTATGGATGAGCATCTTACAATGCTGACTATCTTGTACCAAAAATGTATATTACTACATATTGATTTCATGTTTCATTGCCGATATATGAAAGGTATTTAAGATATCCACAATTAATTTTGACTGTAAACTGCATTTCAAATATGTAATACTGTACTAAAGATATGTGATATTGCATATTAGATATGTAAAATTACAACATAATCTATGGAAGAGCATGTTACAATGCTGACTATCTTGTAGCAAATATTTGTATTATTACATATTGATTCCGTGTTTCATTGCCGGTACATCAAAGGCGTTTAAAACCCACAATTAATTTTCACTATGCTACAAACTACATTGCAAATATGTGAAACCGCATTTCGGATATGTGATGCTGAAGTGCAGATATGTGACCCTGCACTTGAGATATGTGAAACTACATCCATTATTAATATACCAAAAAGCATCTTACAATGCTGACTATCTTACAGCGAAAATTTGTATTACCACATTTTGATTCTATGTTTCACGTGGAAATGTATTTAAGATACCCCACGTTTAAATTTTACTATGTAAAAACTGCATTTCAAATATGTGATAACACATTTTGGATATGTAATGCTGAACTGCAAATATGTGCTATTGCATTTTAGATATATAAAACTGTAGCATTCCTTATATATCTATACAGAAGAGCATATTACAATGCTGACCATATTGTACTAAAAATTGGAATTTCTACATTTTAAGGTATTTAAGATACCCATAACTGATTTTTACTGTGTAAAACTGTATTTCAAATATGTGATACCGCATTTCGGATATGCGATGCTGAACTACAGATATGTGGCATTGGATTTCAAATATGTAATATTACAGCATAGCTAATGTATGGAAGAGCATCTCACAATGCTGGCTATCTTGTAGTAAAAATGTGTATTACTACATTTTGGTTTCATATTTCATTGCCGATACAAGAAAAGGTATTTAAGATACCCAAAATTGATTTTTACTATGCAAACCTACATTTCAAATATGTGATACCGCATTTCGTATATGTGATGCTGAACTGCAGATATGTGACATTGGGTTTCAGATATGTAAAACTACAGCATATTTAATATATGGAAAAGCATCTCATAATGCTATCTTGAAGTAAAAATTTGTCGTACTACATTGTGATTTCAAGTTTCATTGCCCATACGTGGAAAGGTATTTAAAATATCTACAAGTGCATTTCAGATTCATGATATATTTCAATTATCTCAAATTGCATTTCTAATATGTGAAAGGGTGACTGGCATTCTGTGGGTATATTTTTCTCTTGTACAATTTGAGGCAAGAATATATATATATGCTGTCACTTACGATCATGACCTTTAATTTATTAAAATGAAACCCAAATTACATATCATATGGCAAGCAAAACGACCTTATTGATAATAGGGTTACTATTAGTCAATGATATTCCCAATGTAAAGGGTGGTGATGCAGCAAAACCTAATTACACACAACTGTCTTTTTGATATGTGATATTTTGGATACCTAAACTGTATTCTTAATATGTAAAGGCATCTCAAATACTATCAACTTTAGCTTCTTTTATCTTTTATTTGGAGAGAAGATTGTAAAATTGTAGATTAAAGAGGGTATGCAAGATATGTATATATACACAGGATACTTGTAATATCAAGATTGACATAATTATTAATTCCTAATAAGTGAAGATGTGAGTTTTAAAAACAATAATTGAAAACCGTGAATTGGTCACCACATCACCATCAACAGAAAATTAGGAAATGTATTAAAAAAATGTGTTTGTTTTGCATGGTCTACCATTATCGATTATACTGTGTTACAGGTATGAACTATATTTAACACCTGATGAATGGGCCACGTGCACGATTTTATTAACAAAGATTAGCAGCTGGCTACAAAGAAAACCCTCTTTAGTGATTAGGTCCTTTATCACAAACGTTGAGCCGCAGAACTTAGTTATTGATTTGGTTATTTGTCTGAAGTCTACTTACACAGAATTGAACAAATAAGCGCGTCCTTGACTGCCCTGGAATGACTGAAAAAAATACACAGCTTTATATCACGAAATCTCGACACAAATGAGAAAGGCAAGCAAATGATTTTACTAAAATAGTGAAAGTCTAGGGCCGTTCTGGCGCACAATAAAGAGATAATAATGTCCTTTTATCGGAATGAATGCATCAAAGTGAATTATGTGGATTC
Source organism: Limonius californicus (assembly GCA_014611495.1). Classification (NCBI taxonomy): domain Eukaryota; kingdom Metazoa; phylum Arthropoda; class Insecta; order Coleoptera; family Elateridae; genus Limonius; species Limonius californicus. The sequence continues at coordinate 48,479 of JABXWE010011898.1, read as the reverse complement.
GGAATGGCTCACACAAAAGAGAGCGTTATCTTTGGTGAATGCCTCGGCGTTAATGTTGTTTCAAAAATTCATATTACAAGGATTATTCACGCTCCACTTTGCGTCTCACATACGCAATTTGACAGTAAATGTGTCATATGTGTATAATGAAACTAATTGCGTTTAAATAGCAAGGTTGTATTTGAATACAATATCCAACACTTTCCATTTCAAAAGTCCTATTTGTGACTAACCGAGCAGGAAATTGTCGCGCTCAAACAGAAAGTTAACAAAATCCCACGCTGCTCAATAAATTGTTGGTCGCGACTTTCTTTCACCTCTGAATCCGCCATCCATATAATAGGTGGCTTTAAGCTCTTGCCCAATTAAACATTATACCGGCAATTGTTCGCCGTTACCGTCTTGTTTGTTTATGGCGAACAATAAATTTGCTAAATAATCAGCCGGGTTGCTCAACAGGTTTTATGACAGAAAACGAATTACCTTCGCAGCTGCATTGCATCAACTCATATGTTCTATGAAAGAAATCATGTCCTGTTGAGATTTGTCCTTGTTTGCTTTTAGCTCGTTAGTTGCATTATTAAAAAGGAAATCCTGAACTGCAAGGAAAAACTTGAGAACTCAGTTGGTAACGGAACCGTCCTTTTCCACTTAAAGGCCAGGTTCAAAACTTTCAACTGGAGTTCGAACTGAACGCATGGATACATTATATAATCAATACCAAAAGAATACATGATGACACTCGTTCTAGTTGTAGAAGCAAATGTTGTGGAAATAAATCATTTAAAATAGATCTAACAACGTATACGGTCGTAATTGTCTCTATGGTGAAGCTTAATAATCCAGCAGAGGATTGCAGGATGGGGGTGTTGCAATTTCTATGCGAACAACATTGTATTTATATAAAAATAGTATATTTTAGGGTCCCTTCAAGTGCTTCTATGGCAACAGAGCAATGTAGCTCACTTTCCTCATCGAGTTCCTTTCGTCTGTACTATAAGCATCTGCTACAATTCCCAAAGACCAACAACTAAAATATGGAATTATAATGAAGTCTCTATACAATTTAAGCTCTCCACTTGTTAATTTATGGTAATTGATATTTTTGTATTATATATTACAATATTTAAAATTTCTCATTAGAACGAAAAGATATCCAAAATACTATATTCGGTAATATATAAAATAAGGTAAATCCCATATCGTGTTGTGCTTCTATTTTAGCACTATGTAGAAAGTATCCTCTTCGATATTAGATGTTGATGGATACGTCGTATAACTGTCGTTGTATTACGTTGGTTCAAAATTCAATAATTCTAGTAATAGTTTATTGCTATCGCTTATGTTGTTCGATATCCAACAGTAAGCGACGTCTTTCATATTTTTCAATAACACTATTTTATTCTATTATTTCAACTTCACTTCGAAAACCTTCAATTGCTTCTAGTATATGATTTTCATAAGTGACCGATGTGCTTCATTTTCTGTATAAATTTTACATTTTCCGCTTTCAGACGAAAGCAATACCACATTCAATAGCCGATAGTATAATCATTTAATCAAAACATGTATTATATAGATAAAAATGATCCAATTACATGGAGAAAATCCATTTCAATCTACTTCATTTATGAAACTGGAAGACCTTTTCATGGCTTCGATGATATAATAGATATTTTCAAAACAATATCGAGTATACTTTGGATGTATTCTTTCATGTTTACGATTTTCGTAACTGTCCGAAATATATTAGTTTCCATTAACAATACGAGGGGTATTTTTTAAATAAGGTCCGTTTATGAATGAGCGTGAGAACAACACGCGATTGCCGCAGTGCGCTTGCGCGTCTACTCCCAGCATGCTTTGCGCGCGTTTAGACGCCATTTGCAGCCGTATCGTCTGTCTGTGTGCTGAGCTGTAGAAGTTTATAATGTTTAAGAGAATTGAGTCACCCGTCGACTGTGAGATACGATCTGTAATTCGATTCTTGAGTGCAAGAAACTTGGCAGCAGCGGAAATTCACCGTCAGATTTGTGAAGTTTACGCTGATAATGCTATGAGTGACATTAAGTTCGAAAGCGAATGAGAATGTTCAAGGACGGGCGGGTTAATGTGCATGATGAGCCACTCCCTGGCCGACCTTCTTTGTTTTCTGAAGATTTCGTTCGTATTGTGGACAACAAAAATCGAGAGGACCGACGATTCATGATTTCAAAATTATCAATTGAATTTCCACAGGTTTCAAGGTCAGTGTTTTACACCATTGTTTGGGAGAAACTGAATTATCGAAAACTGTGTTCTCAGTGGGTTCCAAGACTGTTTTCTGACGGTCAAAATCAAAAAGATTGGGCTGTGCTTTATCGTTTTTGACTCGATACAATCAGGAAGGAGATGAATTGTTGGACCACATCGTTACAGGAGATAAGACTTGGGTGTCTCGCGTGACTCCTGAGTCTAAGCAACAGTCAATGGAATGGCGACACACATCGTCGTCAACTAGAGTGAAAGCCAAACAGACAATTTCAGCACAAAAGATCATGGCAACTGTCTTCTGGGATTTTGTTAGTGGATTTTATGCCGAGAGGCACAACAACCCATTCTGATGCGTATTGTGTGACCTTGAGAAAACTCCGGCGTGCCATACAAAACAAGCGGCGTGGCCAACTGTCTTCCGGTGTGATGTTGCTCCATAACAATGCAAGGCCAAGATGGCCAAGAACAACTGGATCATCCACCTTACAGTCCAGACCTTGCACCCGGTGATTTTCACTGTTTCGGTACTTAAAGGAGTTCCTTGGTGGTCAACGGTTCAACGTCTACGAAGAAGTGAAAACTGCAGTCATGGATTAGGCTTCGTCGCAGGCGGCAGATTTCTTTGACGTCGGAATTCAAAAACTTGTTGAGCGGTATGACAAATGTTTGAACAAAAATGTAAATTATGTAGAAAAGTAGATAAAAGTATGTAGTGTATGGAAAAAAATATATTTTAAACATATTTACAGTATTTTTCTTCTTATTAAAAAACGGACCTTACCCCTCGTGTCATTTTCAACTATTAAAATGTAGCAAAATAAATGTTCTTTATTATGGTCAACAGAAGGCGTTTGCTAGAATCAAAGTATAGTAGAAGTTTGTCACAATACCTTCATTACGTGATTTTCGAAGCTGTCCGTCCAATGACTTTCAATTGATCCAAAACAAGCTGACCTCTTGCATTAATAATATCAATTAAAGAGTAGAGGTTCTCTTCGTTATTTTATACGATTCTAGCAATTGACCAATGTATTTCAATCTCCTTAAGGACTTTAGCATCAATTTTTTATTAATACCATCGCCACCAACTACAGTTTCTTGAAAATATTTCCTTTCCCATATTCAGAACAAGGCGTGTGTGGCTACTAATACTGTATCTATTAGATCTAAAAAGATGTTTTATTTGTTAGAAATAGTTACAAATAGTCCGAGAGACCATTTCCATCGCCTTTATTTCAGCAATGACCCAAGTTGTTTTCTCCAATGACTTAACAAGCCTTTTCCACTAATAAGATTGCTTACATTTCAAAAATATCCTTCCTATGCTTTTGTTATGATTTTCGTCAAAGATCAACGTATATAACTTTCCATATCAATTTTCTTTTCACTACCTTCAGCTTAAACTGTTGCAATTTCTTGACATAATTTCTAAATATGGTTAACAAAACATAGGTTCTACTGTTGATAATTGAAAATATCCCACACATTTTGTTAGGGACAAGATAATTACAGTATAGAAGCCCATTCATTATCAATCATCAACAGCCTTTTTGACCCACGGCCTCTTCTGTGCCGCGTTATCTCCTTCACAGCTACGGCAGAATCACAAGCCTAGTACCATCGGCTTTGTTATCTGGTTGTAAACAGAGTTTTTCATTTATTCAACAACACGGAGTACTTCTTCCATTAATATTTGCTAAATTTAGAGAAATCATTTTCCATCGTTTTCATTACATGATTGTCAAACGACTAATGTTTTGATTTCCACATCGTCTTTAGAATCTCTCTTCTTTAATACCATCATCTCCAATTGTTACGATTTGTTCACATAACCTAAGGAGTAGTAATAGTTTATATATAGAATTAAAAAAACTTCATTGTGTATGTTAGGAGCAACATAATTGTTTTCAGAGTCCCTCACATTTTATTTTATGATATTCGAGAATAGCGCACGTGCCTTGCTTTCCACAACATAGTTTGCTATGCATTTCCACAATATCACCATCTAATTCCACTAGATCTTCATAGTGCAGTGGTCTTTAACGCATTGCCCAAATACATATCCATATCCTCTGAGAAAACTAAAAAAGGGAGTCTCCGCGCAAAAATAATTCTATAAGATCATATCAACAATATTTATTCCCATCGTCTTTGTATAAGACTTCCTTAACTGGCCCCAGTGTTCCACTTTCCCTATCAACAACAGCATCTATTCTCAGCTATACCGTCGTCGACATCCGTAGAAACTTCCGAAGACCTTGGCATAAACTTCCTTCAATATCATCTAACATAGTTTATTCCATTAGTATAAAATAACTAAAGAACAAGCTATTGTTTCAGAAACCGACTGAAACTTCATTTTCGTCTGTTTTCTTAAAATCTGATTCCTTTAACAACATCGATCAGTTTGGAAGTCTTCTTTCATCGGATTGATAATTGACACAAATGATACTTATTTCCTTATCAACCAATAATTTCAAAATTAGTTAATAATATAAGTCGTAATACAAATTTAAGGACTATTAACGAAAGTAACCATCTTACTTAAGTGTATTAATTTACTTCTTGGTCAGATGTATTACATACGAAGGATGTATGTAAACATTCAAGCATATAAAAATGTAAGTATCTAGTTCGAAGATGACACACCACGTAAATAATAACTTGCTACTACCTATTTTAATTTTTAAATCACAGTGAAATGGTCCAGTGTTCTAGTTTACTTAAGCTTTAACGATAGGTAATTCCGTATAAAATAGCGTAACTGTTTTGAGATGGTTCCTTAATCACCCCAAGTACTTCCTTGCTCATCAATCATCTATATCTTTTGTAGTCGAATTGAATGCAATAAACCCATGGCCTGCTCTTGACGCTTTAACAGTTACCAAAGTGTTTTTAAGACATGTTATCAATGCCAAGCAACTTTGCGGTCACCATAAATCAGCGATGGTACAAATGTGACCCAATCCGAACCGTGAACCCTAGATCTTCCAAGAACAACGGAAATAGGCGATAACCCCGATTCCAACACTTTTATCTACGGTATGTGGTAACCGCAAAGATGTAAACAACCTCTCGCGGGCACAAAGCCTCCGTCGGAAATGCCTCGACCAACACCAACAAAACAACGCTCGCAGGAAAGCCCGGTTTAAAATTAACTCCTTTGTGCGGCACACACGGGAGCATTATAACCTCTTTTCTGAATCACCGTCGCATTCCAAGAATAAAGTGGCACACACAATACAACCACATATGACAACACACCTTGGAGATGAGCTCGTCGTGGTTGGCGAGGTGCGCTCGGCAGTGGATGCACGAGTAGGTGCGGTGGCATTGCGGCAGATAGGCCTGGAACGTCTTCACCATTGTGGTGGCCGCGACGGCAGGCCATGCGGAGACGTCACACCTGTAAGCAAAAATGAAAGTTATTCCGGAATATCTTTTTTTTCTTGTTGTTGTTTAAAAGGAGTATATGAGAGAGAAAAGTTGGTTCTCGAATTGCATTTAGGGGAAATGATCCATTATATTTTGCTTCCTAAAATCACTTTTGATTAGTAATACGGTATTCAAAATAATATATTCGTTCCTTTATTAATTCTACATTCGGTGTAGGTTTAGCTCAATTATTAATTAATTCTCTTGCTTCAAATAACTGAAATCCGTTTCGTTTTCGTGATATTAGTAACCCAGTTTAGACGGTTAAAATTTGTCCATGAATAGCGTAAATAGATTCGGAGCAAATGGAATCGGTGCAAATGGAATCGGCGCAAATGGAATCGGCGCAAATGGAACACTTTATATGATAAGAATTAATGGTTAATTCGTAGAGTTAAGTTCTAAACGCCACAATGCTGCATGGACTTTACAACTCTGAAATATCTAAATTCCAGAAAAGAAAGTATTCCATTGTTAATTTGAATAAATATCGCAAATGAAACCTAATTTAATAAATAACACAATTAAATTTTGTACGTTGGCCTTCGCATGTTTGGTGTCCAGAAATCGATTCATAAGCACCACAGTCAGGGCCTAACAATGCTGTTTTTTGACAGTGGTATAAGGCAGAAGATTTAATTGGTTACACTTTTTTCCCAGGCAGGGAGGTTCTTTTTATTTACTTAAATTAAACATTTTATTTAATTAATATATGACATTTAGTATTACGTATTTATGACAGCACAAACAAGGCAAGTACATGTTTTCTAGTCTCTAAAAAAAACTGAACTGCAGTTAGTGGCCGGCGCAAAAGTAAGTCAACGTAAAAGTGAATCGATGTAAATAGGACCAACGCAAATCGGGGGCAATGTAATAGAACTAGGATTTCATTTGTATGTATGACATACATTATGAGATAAAGTTCGGTTGAATATTTTATGAATTTGAGACTAACTTTACAGATGATCCCACCACTATTTAGGGGCTGATTATAGACGCTTTGGGTCGTGTACCATGTATTAATACTTCAATCTAGTTTAGCTATTCATTGTAGCTTCCATTCGCCATTTGTTACGTGTGGCGGTCAATACTCTTCTTGTATGTATGAGCTATTTTAGTAAGATCCAATCGCAATCTTTACTATTTTAACTAAATGCTTACAATATTGTGAGTTTTAGTTTTAATACTGTGTTCACGTGCACTGAAGGAGGTATTCTAGTACACTGTTTGGACTTACATACAATTCTAAATTTACCATACTGATAATACCATAATTGTGTATAATGGTTGCATCAGAACAAAGTTAAAAGGTTAATTCCCATGCAAAGTAAATGATACATTTAAACATTCTTTAAGTTTACGTATATCAAGTTTTCACTTAAAATTTGTATATTCGAGTTCGCGGCCAAGATGGTAAACAGGAGCCATGATGTTGAATAAAAATCAAACTCCCTGCGTTTCTTTAAATAGAAAATGTGCCAGTTTTTACGGGTTTTATTGCAGAAATTTATTGCATCGACGCTGTCCTGTAAAACCCGCTTAACGTACGAGGCCAGTTCATCAATTATAGTCCCTAACATAGAAGCCATTGACCGACAAATCAATAATTTTTTCCTAGAAACATTAGTTATTAACATTAATACATGCCAAGTTGCAGGTGCATCTTCTTGTTTGTGAAAGTTATACATTTAATATTACTGCGGTGCTGGGGATTTTGTTGAAATGAACAAATTCGAGACAAGGGTTGTGATAAAAACAACCTTTTAAAAAGGGTTTACCACCGCAGCAAATTTAAAATGATTATACCCCGTCATATGAAGTAATGAAGAATTGGTGACGGGATTTCACATTAGGAAGGAAGTCGTGTCAACATGCAGCAGGTGCTGGACCACCAGAATCGGTTGTCACTCGATGTGGGCCATGATATGGTACTGTTCGGAGAATTACGATCAAATATATTGCCGAGACGAAAAGACAAGCAGATTACAATTGGATGCAGAGAGCACAAGATCGACAAGAATGGAGAAATCTAGGGGATCCTTACATCCGACGTTGGATAACATATCTGATGATGATGATGATGATATTGCTGAGACATGTAGATTTCCGTTGAAAGCACTGTAAAAATTTTGCACGAGGACTTTGGTCTGAAAAAAGTCCGAGCACGGTGGATCCGAAAATCTTGCCACCTGGTCAAAAGCGGGCCAGGTTTCTCACTACTGCGAGTAATTTGAGATTAATGGGCATGGATTTGGATGGATTTTTGGAAAGATTTGTAACTGTTTATGAAACCTGGGTTCATCAGTCACAAGGGCCGAGTATGAAATGGCGGCAGGGTGGTTCCCCGCCCCCACGAAAGTTCCGTGTGACTTAACCGGCCAGAAAGATAGTGGCAACAATGTTTTGGGATTCTGATGGTGTTCTTCTTGTTGATTATTTGCCACGTGGTTACACAATAACGGGAGACTATACGCATAACTTATACCAAAAGTTCGTAAGGCTATAAAGCAAAGACAGGCGTGGAAAAATGAAATACGGCGTTCTGTTCCACCAAGACAACCCTCCCGCTCACAAGAGCTGTGTTTCTATGGCTGCTATCCACAAGGCAGGATTTGAAATTTTAGAACTACCCCCGTATTCGCCAGACATGCCCCCCAGTGACTTTCACCTGTTCCCCAAATTAAAAGAACATCTTCGGGGAACTCATTTTTAAGACGATGAAGAATTGATGGCGGCATTCAAGCATCATCTTTATACCAAGTGTGTTAAAACTTTTAGGGGATTATGTTGAGAAACAAAGTTGTTTCAAATGTCTACGTCATTTGCATCTATATATAATGAACCACCCTCGTATAATATTGTGGGAAGTTATACCAAATTATAAAGTATTTTAGACGCAAACAAAACTTACACCTGCATTTAATCTGACACTAAAACTAGTATCTAAAATATTTTTAAGAATAAAATAAATAACGTCTATAACACTTTCGTATGTCTCCATATTTAGAAGAACGAATAATTTTCGAAAAAATATTAACACTATAGTAATTATTTTAACGTTTTTCATCTTTGTGCAACTTTCTACGAAAAAGGGATATAAATAATAGTGTAATCACACTGAAGTGACTAAACTTTAGCTATTACAGAAAACGAGATCCCACAGTTATCCCAAACTTCATCTAATTTAGGAGCACTAAGCAATCTAAACCCAACCTTTTCTGAAGAGAGCTATGAATGTATGCATCTACGTAACCTATAATTATATGTCGAGGAAGCTTCCACAGTTTGGTTATACACAATACTAACAACAAGAATTGCAGTTCCAACTATTTTCCGAAAGGCTGCATAATTACGCCAAGTTTGAGTTTCTTGGGGAAGGGCGATACGGCGTTGACTAATATTACGCTAAAACCCAAATTTTTATATATGAGGGCAGCCTTTTAAGTTTTTACAAACAACCACTAGGTGGCGCTATTGATATGTATCATTATTATTTTCGTAAAATTTGACATTTGTTATCGTGAAAACAGTGGCAGCTTAGTAGTTTGTTTACATTGAGCGTTTAAAAAAAGCAACTCTGTGAAAAAAGAAAAATTTCACGTGATGGTTTTCGTTGTAAGATTTTTACGATTTTAGTAAAGGCCTAACAATGCATAGAATCGCTTCGTTCAACTTTTGGTAATGAAGCACCATCAGAAAATACTGTTTACAAATGGTGTGCACAATTTCGTCGTGGTTGTGCGTCCGTCAGTGATGAATTTCGTGAAGGTCGACCAAAATCTGTTTTTATTCCAAAAAAACATCGATGCTGTGCGCAACATTTGATTGATTGAAGAAGATCGGCATGTCACTTACAGTGAGATAGAGGCATCCTTAGATATATCGAAGACTGCAGTACATTCGATTTTGCATAAACATTTAGCTGTGAAAAAATCTGTTCCCGATGGATTCCGCATTATTTGACGGAAGCTCAAATAAAGGATCGTGTTAATTGGTGTAAGGAAAAGCTCAACAAATTCGACCGAAGAACTGCAAAATCCATATACAACATCGAAACAGGTGGCGAAACTTGGATATATTTGTATGAACTAAGCAACAATCCACTGTTTGGGTGTTCCAAGATGAACCGAATCCCACAAAAGTTGTTCGTTCACGAAGCACTTCTAAGAAAATGATCGCTTGTTTTTTCGGTTGTACTTAACATGTCGCAACCATTCCTTTAGACTCTTTAGAGGATCGAAGAACAGTTAACGCTGAACGGTATAAAACAATTTGTTTTCCAGAAGTCATCGACGAAATCAGGAAAAACAACCGAAAAAGTCGCATCATTCTTCATCATGAAAATTCCAGCTCTCACACAGCACGTCAAACAATATATTATTTGAAGGAGAAAACATCGAATTAATGTCTAATTGCCCGTATTCACCTGATTTATCGCCTAACGACTTCTTTGTGTTCCCGAATGTCAAACAAAAAATGCGTGGACAGCGATTTTCATCACCTCAAGAAGCCGTTGAAGCCTTCAAAAACCATGTTTTTGAGATACGAACTTCAGAGTGAAAAAAATGTTTCGAGATTTACTTTGAACGCATGTAAAAGTGTAAATCTTAAAGGCGAATATTTTGAAAAGTAATAAAACAGTTCGTTCCAAAAAAATTTCTTTCCTAGTTGTTTGTAAAAACTTAAAGGCTGTCCTCATAAGTTACTTGCAATTCCTATTTTGTCCATGGTGGAGAAGAGGATGCCATATCTAATCTACCCGTTTGGTTTTTTGTGAAAAATTCTCTGGTTATGGTAGCATTTCGTAGGACGCAATCTATGGGAAGTACTACCGCGGGTTTGCGAAATCTAACATTTAGGGAAAGTTCTGCGATTAACTTAAATACAAATTGTTTATAGCAAAGCAGGCTGAATTACGCTGAATGTGATTAGTATTGCAGCAGGGTATGACTATTATATGGACTGTTATTGAAAGGAAGTAGACGGAGCCTTTTCCACTAGCGGCTGTTATATGAATTAGCTCTATTTTACTTGAGTGAATTAGAATTGTGCTAACTACCATTTTTGTGGGGAGCAGCATGTATGGAGTATATAAGGGATGGTATTGGCTATTTTAAATGAAATCGTTTGATACAATCATGGTGATAACAAATCGAACTCTTATTGCAGAGGATATGACGTTTGTCAGTAATTTTAACACAAGACTTGTGAAATTCGTTTATTAGGAAGGTTCCACGTCTTAATATTTTATGTGTGTCGTTGCAGTTATTCCGCATCTATATACAATACATTTATGTTAAATCACCTACACAAGGGTCATCTGGGTTCATTATAAACTATGTACATTGTAAATGATGACAAGAATAATGAATCATACGTAACCTTAACCATAATTGATTTAGTAAACCAATAGAAGCAGCAGCTGCAACTTGTTTTCATTAGCAATATGAACACCCAATTATATCGAATTATGAATACCGAATAATAGGAAATGATCATACATTTCTCATTTTATGATAAGAAATTAATCTAAAAAAAGTAAAGCATTGTTCCCAGAAACGTGAGTTGATGTACAAACAGTCATCAAAAACAGACGAGACAAAAATAGATACAGAAAAGCCCCCACAGAATTGTCCGACGTCAACTTAAAAAATTCATTCTAATAAGGAGTAAAGTAAGCCGGAACTTGCTGGAACTCACCGGAACTTAGTTCTGGTAAAACATTTGTAAACGAAGCTCAGTTTCGGTTTAAAATCACCAGGCAACAAACACAAATAATAGTATATTTTTCGTAACACAAAATGATTTCTCGCTGAAATATGTGCTCCTTATACACCCATTTGAAAACGGATAGCGGCCGACGGTAGGTAGAAACACGGTCAGCACGTTGCACACGGCATCAATACGTCACAAGGTTGCTGTGTTTCGTTTTTTTTTTCAGGTACTCAGCCAATTGCGTTCCCTTTAGACTTTTTTCTACCTTCACCCCTGATTGCAACCTACAGAAAAGACCATCAATGTACGCCACTAGCAGAGATTCACACTGCAAAAAAATCACTATTTGTTATCCATAAAAATTTGTAATATAACAAAAAAATAGCGATTAAGTTTAAAAAGTCTGCGAAATGTTCATGTTTCACAATTTCGTATATTTGCAAGGCGGAAATTCTTTGCTAATGTTTCATTTCTTGAAATTACAAAGGCTTCAAAGCCTCAGTTCCATCCTAATAAATCGATGTCGGCATTTTAACCTCACTTCTTATGGGCGCTCTGGTACTCGGAAGCGTGCTTTTGTGATTAGCGTTTCTGTGGTTTTCCAATAATTCTTTTGAGACACAGTTAGTGGAATAAAGAAATATTTTGATTGCGAAGACGTAGCTCCCCTTATAGGTAAATATTCCGACGCCAGCTGTCATGAATATAATTTCGATTAGATTTCAAATAAATAAATTACAGTTTATACAGAGTTAATCAAATGTATGGAATCATCCATATAGCTCGGTAACCCTTTGTTAGATTTTTCTGAATTTTCGTACCGGGTGATTTTGATAATATGGCGGATTCGAAAATGTTACCACGTTTTCGGTTTTTTCAAAATTCCTGTCAACTTCATTATTTCAAATTAAACACCCTATATAATTTTTATAACATTCGATAGATAATTTTTCAACGAGTTCATTGATATACCATGTGATATTTTTATTTTCAATAATAACAGAGATATCTAAAAAAAAACGAACAAAATATTCCTGAATTATAAAAGCTGATTAGAGCAAGAAAGCTGATTAGAAATGTCAATATCTTAATTATTATTTTGACGCATTGTCAATATTTTTCTTGACTCAATCAAGTCTAAGTTATAATTTCCTTGATCGTATTGTGAAACAAAAAAACCTTTTCGATAATAATAAGTGTGTTACTTTCGGAAATAGACCGTATAGAGATATTGATGGTGATTGGTTACGGAGATAGAAGAACTCTGAAAGAAGTTTCAAATCTCTTCAATACGATTCGCCCAGATCGAGACCCTACATCACGAAGTACAGTATCCAAAACATTGAAACGATTCGAGCATACTGGAAATGTAAAGAATATTCAGAAATCGGGACGTCCAAAAATTGCAACTACGCCTGAAAAAGCACTAAATGTTGTAGTTTCAGCCGTGGATTAACCACATACTTCTTCAACTCAATTAGGTTTAGATAATGAAATAAGTCAAACGTCGGTGGTGAGAATTTTGAAGAAGAACATAAAGTGAATTTGATTGAGGGCGATTCTGATAGAAGAAATGAATTTTGTGAAATTTTAATGGAGAGAGGTAATAACTTCATTGGGAATATCTTGTTCTCCGATGCAGAGACTTTTTGTCTATCTGGGTCCGTCAACAGGCAGAATTGTCGATACTGGGATTTCGAGAATCCTCATTGGGCCCAAGAAAGCCATACTCAATTCCCAAAAAAATTGAATATTTGGGCTGGTATCATTGGCGACAGAATTATTGGACCATTCTTTATTGAAGGAACATTGAATAGTGACAGATACTTCATGTTATTACAGAATTAAATTGTCCCTGCGCTGATAAATTTGTTCCCCGATGGAAATGGTGCAGTAGGTCAAAATATTTGGTTCTAACAAGATGGGGCGCCACCGCATTTTGCACGTAATGTAAGACAATATCTTGACGACATATTCAGAAACCGATGGATAGGCCGACGTGGGACCATCGAATGGCCAGCGCGTTCTCCGTATCTTACACCATTAGATTTCTTTCTATGGGGACATGTTAAGAATATCGTATACAAAGAAAAACCAGCTAATCTCGAACATTTGAAAGTTGTTATCCGAAGAGTGATGGAGGATATTCCACGAGAACACATCAGAAACAGTGTAGATGCAGTGTATAATCGTTTAGCTCATTGTCAGACAGTCAATGGCTAAAATAAAAGTCTTTAATTTGTACATATAACAGAAATTTCATTGATATTCTGATTAATAATAATGTTCCTGCAATCAAATAATACAATTGAACGGTTGTCGTACAAGAATATCAAAAATAATGACAATATCAGTTTCTTCAAACAGTGAAAATAATGGCCGTTCCTACTATTTAAATTCTGAAATGTATCGGACGCTTTTTCTGTTTTCTAAAGCTGGCAATGATTAAAGAAGAACTCGCCTAAGAATATCTACAAATATGTTCTTCTGACAAACTTTCAAATGTTCAATAATTCTGGTATATTTATAATGGCAGGCTACATCGCCTGGCTTATAACCTTCACACCAAATTGATATACTTGGATTAAAATAAACGTTAATGTTGGAATAGCATGGGCCAGGGTATTATTTTCCGCCAGTGCTTCGCCAGTATGTATAATAGATTGTATTAAATTATTCATTAGAGTAAATGGAAATCCCACAAAACACAACACGTTTTTTGTGTTGAGACTTAAAAAAGTTATTGGGCGCAAATTGCTTTTCGATTTACCTAATCTAATTTTATCCCTAACAAAAAGATATGCAGGTCCGGGACATCCACACAACAACCTTCAGCGAGGTCGACAAATTACGAAGTAGTAAAGGCTCAGACAGATTAGATCTAAGCCGAAATGTAATTTTCGTGACAGCATTATCTCAATATAAAACAATTGTCAAGCACACGCGCGTGCTTGTCGGCAACGTCTGACAAAACTCCCCATTATATCTAAATCCCAATCAGATTCGTTGTCATATAAGTCCGTTATCGGGACATTATCAGGCCTGGCATCCACGGAACATTACGCTAAGAATCGATACGGAATTGTTGCGGTCACCTTCTAATACAGTAATGTCAGTCAATAATGATTGGGCCCAATGAAAATTTCATGAGCTCTGCGGAAAAACGCACGCAAGCTAAGAAAGTCGGCGGGAGGAGGGAACGGAGGAGCCAAAAGCGGAATTAATTTCCTCAAATTGTTCCAATTAAGAAGTCATTTCCTCTGTCTGTTCGCTTTTTTAAGCACTAATGAATTAAACTCGGTTGGCTCGCATTAATTGCACTGGCCTGTGGACGCAAGCGTTTTTCATCCATGCATCACGCGCCAATATGATAATTGGACTGGTATCTTCGTGTAAAAACCAACAAAACAAACGGTAATTTGCTCTGGACTTGCACGAGTGGATGCGTTCGGGCGAACTTAAGAAAATTAATGGCGCCAATGTAAGCGGCAAATTAATGCATACCTACTTAACCTACGACACTGGTAAGGTCACCCACCCTTAAACGAGGCAAATTTAAAACCCGGAAATAAACGCCATTAATTTTTTAATAAACTTAGATCTGTTGGTAATTTTACGTTGTGTGAGTGATACAGACATCGCGTGACTGACAGAGGTATGAGAGAAAGATAGGCAGATTGTATCTCAAAATATTGTTATTAATGTATGGTTTAATATTTTTATATGTATTTTAAATAAAACAGTTATTTTAATATGTAGCTGCGAGAGAAAGAAACGCAGATTGTATATCCGAATATTATTATTATTAATACATGGATTAATATTTAATGTTCATTTTAAACATGCAATAGAAACAAGTAACAACCTAAGCAGAGAATTTTAATATCGTTTTAATATGTAACTATTACACAGAGAAAGGCAGATTGTATCTCACGTATTAATAATGTATGGATTAATATTACTATTTTTTTACAAACAGTTTGAATTATTAAACTTTCTATTTCTATCTAATCTAGTAGCCATGATTTTGACATAAAGCGAGTTGTAATTAAAAATGGAAAGAACATATCGTCCCTTTTTCCAAAAATTATTCTTCACTGACGAGTCAACCTTTCCTCCAAAGTGTTAGCCCAAACCGGCATCATTATGTGATCGAAAACCCACGAACTGTAAGTTGATGGACAACCATAATGGACTGTAAATGTTTGGGGAGGTACTGTGGACGATTTTGTGATTCGGCCGTACTTTTTAAATACACATCTAAGTGGCGCACTATATATGTATTTCTTGCAAAAGAATTTGCCTCAACTTCTGCAAAATATCCCCCCAAATCTAATGGAAAATATGTGGTTCCAGCACGACGGTGCTCCAATACATTTCGTACTAGTGAATTGACAGTTCTTCAACCAAGAATTCGGGAACACGTGTATAGGTCGCGGCGGTCCCACCAATTGGCCACACAGATCGGCAGATTTTACAAAATTGAAGATATACTGGGCAACAGCTCATCCACCCATCAATTGGCCACACAGATCGGCCACAAGATACCCTTGGCAACAGCGCATCAATAAAAAAAACAAGAGATCGTCGAAAAGATAATATTACGTTCAATTCAAAAATTTTAAAATATACAGGATGTACTATTTAAAAAATAATACCTTGAAGATGTTCCCCTGTAGTGAGTCACCCTGGCATAGTGTCATAGTGTGCGCATTTTGGCAAATCATCTCTGACGCACAAAATGATCAACCCTGTATACTGTAATATTAATTAAAGGAAATTGAACTATATATTTTAAAGCATTTTACTGTAGTTTTACTACGCATGCACGTCATACATACATAATTTAACAGGGAAAAATACAATACAATAGATAAGGTTTGTACACAAAGATAATATCCACTAATCCACGAATAAAAGGGATTTACGGGCGGATTAGGATTAACCAGCTAAATTAAATACAATCAAATTTCAAGAATTGTTTGTTGAAAATGTTTATTAACTCGTTTATATTATCATCTGTAACAGCATAATGCCCAAACTTTATAAATAGTGTTGTGGTTTAGAGTTTAGACAAGTGGTTCCCAACGGGTCGGTACAGCCCAACGGGTCGGTACAGCCCACCGGTGAGCGTTGAAGAGATTTAAGGGGGCTTTTTTGGTCCAAAGCAAATTTAGGGGGCGCTGAGAACCAACCGCCGCCCCGCTGGACAATACTAGCGAGAATGCGCTGAAAAGTTTGATTAATACTAAAAATCAAGTTCTGAACGTCTTTTTAAGCAAGATCAGTCCATATAAAAAGTAGGTATTGGTACATTATAGCTTTGTTCGTAATACCTTTTTGACTAGTATATGAACGAGTCGCTGCATGCGCAGTGCACCACACAGAGCACCGCAGTGTGTGTGTTTATTCCGGCTTAACACACGTGCGGAATATCGAATGTATGCATGTTTTGACAGGTTCATTGAACATTATACTGCAGGAGGAGTTGGTAGAATTGTCAACAAATGAAGAATTAAAATTGAAATTAAAAAATGGATATCAAGAATTTTAGCTTCAAAGGCAAATTCCAGTATTATATCCGGCTTTACGGGCTGCATCAAATAAGTTTTTCGTTGCATTCCCATCATCATATTTAACCGAAAGAGGATTTAGCGTACTCAGCAATTTACTAACAAAGAAAAAACAGATGTCAATAGTGGAACGCGGCGATTTAAGATTGCTGATGACAAATATGGCACCAAACATTGAAAAATTAGTGTCATTACAGCAAGCTCAGCCCTATCACTAATAGTTTTATATTAAATTTTTTAATAATACGTAATTATTAATCAAACTTTGAGCAATACACCAATATTATTAATATCTTTTAATAAAGTAGTTTTAAAAATCTTTCCTTGTTTTTGCAATATATAATATAGTATACTTCACCTAAGAGGGGCGCCATCGGATCACTGTTTGAAAAAGTGGGCTATGAGCCAAAAAAGTTGGAAAACTATGGGTTACATTATTGCTTTCAAGAAAGGGAGTCGGTCTGTTTTTCTTTTTCTAAAACGAGGGCGGTAGGCCATAAAAGGTTGGGAACCTATGGTTTAGACCGTAGCTGCATGTAACTAGATACTGTATCTTATACAACGATAGTGTATTGGCTCATCAACTAAATATTTTTTTAAAGATATGTCTTGTATCTATACTACATAAAAATTAGATATCATAATCATCATCATAATCGTGATCCTTGTTTGTGCCGCTTGTGCAGTGTCGAGGCGTATGAGGCGAAGCTATGCTAGTTTGTGCAATGCACAACAGAGCCCGACTCTGGGGTTTACCATGTTGGTGCGAAACCAAACTTGGCTTGCCTAGTGTGTGGCTGTTTTTATTTATTGTCTTGTTACACCTCTAGTGCGATCGTAACACGAGGAGTGCCATTAATTTTATCGCCAATGGCAAAGGGAGACCGGGACCCCTGGAGTGATTCGAACCGGGAAGCGTTCGGAATATTATATCCAAAGCCTGACTGTCTTACGACTGAGCCACCGCATATATATAAATATCTTTAAAAATATACAAACCCGCTTTAACTATTAAACCAAGCGTATTCTCAAAATTACAGTGTTCGGTGTCCCACAATATAAGGACACTAGTGATCACTATTTAATATAAGCACTATGTTAATTTGATATTCACTATGCTATGACCAATACAACAGACAGATATTTACAACTTTAAATGTGAGAGTGCTTTCTTCTGACTATTACAAGACCCTCATACACCGGCAATAGTTTTAAGCTTATAATTCCCAGTTTGACTTATGGTACACAGAGCCTCAAAGAATTTTATACCGGGGTACGATCTTTCTGTTAAAGCTTTTAGCAAAATTAAGAAATGTACGAACTAAACACCTATAATCCATTATTATACAGAATAGATCACGTGCTGTTTTAAACTATTTCAAGCAACTTTTTAGTTTTTGGAATTCATATACTCCAAACATAATATATCAACATTTAACTCTCATAAAACTTATTTTCTTCTTACTCTTTAGTTCTATACCGATTTACAAACATTAACACAAGTTTATTAAAACTGAAACGTTTTCATCTGCTCAAATTTCAAATTAAGGAGGGTTATGAAATTTTTTTGCATTTCTAAAATTTAACTATAAACAAATGCCAAGTTAACCAACTGCCAAGTTAAAATAATGTATTCACCTGTCAAATTCTGGTTGTAATTTGTTTGTTATTTGTTTACTCTTTACAATGCGTTTTATTACGACGGGATACGCGTTGATGTTAAGTTCACTTTGCGGGTGTTTACATTCGAAGAAATAAACACAAGGTAGGGCCATTACGTAACATCACAACGACAACATGCCTTCCAACACTCGCAGCCAACCCAAATTTGAAAACTTTTTGATCGCGCGTTATATACAACCATTGATCTTATTTTGTGAATGAATTAGACAAAAATAGACTATTAAAAGTATCTAAAAAGTAGCTACATCTTTCAAAATCTGATAACAGTATACAATTTAGCAATTGCATCATCCAGCTATAAATAACTGATCCAGTACTCGATTTTTAAAGTTCAATTATGCGATATTTATAAGCTAACCTCAACATGCTGGTTTGGATCTCTAAGCGCCTACAAATTCACATAAAACATGGAAAGTAACCAAGAAAAAGTAATTTACATTTTGTGATAATTACACGAATTGAGGTGCGAGACAACGCCGTTCGAGTGTATTAATATTTATATATTATATTATCAATTTTTTCCTGGGACATCTTCCAATTGTAGTTTTTCTTATAGGAATAACAATTTAAATACCCATCATTGTTAGAGCGGAGGATGTTTCGAGTTTTTAATTGAAGTTACATTAAAATAGCGCGACACAGCCGACATAAATGATGAAAAACAGCAGTAGGGAAAAAGTAATTCGGGTATTAGCAAAATTAAGAAAACTAGGAACTAAATACCTATAATCCATTATTATTGAATAGATTATGGGCTGTTTTAAACTATTTCAAGCCACTTTTTAGTTGCAACATAATAACCGTTAATCTGCCTTCGAGAATTCAGTTTTTGCTACGTGTTGGGGTTCGCAAACCAAGGTAAATATTTAATTCCGAATATTTGCGTTAAGTCTGCCTGTTTTTGTTTTCAACTATGACTTCGTTGTAACTAGCAGCCAGGCCTCAACAGAGGTTGTAACAAAGGTCAAGTTTAAACAAATTAATTTCTTACGTCAAAACAACGGTATTGGTTTTGGTTCGCACATACCCCCATTTTTATTACATATTTCCTAAAACCAGTTTATACTATAACCGATGATGGAGTGAACTGCTTACAATTTCTTTTTTGAGTATGTAAAGATCATACAGTGTGAGCAAGAATGTTTTTTAGAAGAAAATATGTCATGATGTTCCCACAGCATTATCACTACGTGTTAACATTTGACTGTCCATAAATGGAATTTATCGAATTATAGATATCGGTTGGGAATTTATAATCTGTCCGAAATTCAACAATTAATATGGAATATGGAAAAGAGGCTGGCCCAAAGGAAACAGGAATGGACAGAAACAACGAACGAATCCAAGGATTATAAAATAAGCTAGAGGGTGGAAGGAGAGAGACAAGTGAGGGGGCGGATGAGAAGGAACGAAAAAGGAGGAGGAATGAGAAGGGAGGAAAAGGGAAGAAAAGGAATGCGGAAGGGGAAAAGGAAGGAGATGGGTGGCGAAGTGGAGGTGGATAGAATGGAGAGGAGGGGTGATGGTTAGAAGAGAGGGGTGAAGAGGAAGGAATGCGGAAGGGGAAAAGGGAGGAGATGGGCGGCGAAGTGGGGGTGGATAGAATGGAGAGGAGGGGAGAGGAGGTGTGCTTTGACGGGTACTATTAGGGATTACATTACGCCATAAGCACAATTGTGTTAAATTTTTAATATAGTACTCCTAACTGACCGAATTTTTAAATAATTTTAACATTTTGGGAAAACGATTAAATAAAGGCCTAATATTTGCATTGCTAGTTTCTCAGTTAGTAATTATGACGTTTTCAAATTACGCGAAAAATGTTACACACACATATATAATGTGTAGACAACAGATACACAATCCTCAACAACAATTTCTAGATTAAAGTAAACTAATTTCGCAAAGCGACTACTCTGTAGATGTTTAACTGTCGGTTGCAATAGAACAAAACGACGGCGAAAGCAAAATAAATACATACAACTACATATACCGTGTGACCCACGACGATTTGGATCCGCAATATCTTGAAAACGATTGGTAGTATGAAAGTCCAATTTGTTGGACGGGTGTGATGGAGAATCCTGCCTTTATTAGTGCAGTTACATTATTCCTCAGATCTTCCGTTTTCGGTCAGGTGGACATCAATTTTAAAATATGGAAGTCCACTGTTGTTTTCCAATATTTTATTAGTAAAGACAAAACAAACGTTCCACACAAAACTAAAAATAACGCGAACGAAGAGAGAAAATGTTACTTAAGGAGATGTAAAATATATGTCCACCTTCATGAATACAATTCTCATACGTTTATTTTGAATACTAGAAAATAAACTAGAGCGTATTTTAAAATTGAATCCTACTTGGTACCATTGAAATCGACCTTTGCAAAAAATTAATGATATAAGGGTTGTCCTAATTACAATGTTTAAATTGATATCATGTGATCATGTGATCCGATACGGAAGATCTGGGGAATAATGCAATTGTACGAAAAAGCCAGCATTCTCAATCATACCCGTCCACCAAATTGGACGTACATACTACCAATCTAAGAAGATCATGCGGAATATCTTGGCTAGAGCATATACCAAATGTGGAAATCAGAAAACAAACAAAAATCATTTGCACGATTACAGAGAGGATAGAAACAAGACAACTTGGCATGGCATGGGCATATGATGAAGATGGGCGAGGAGCGATGGCCAATGGTGTTCAATTATACCTTAACAAATAGAAGAAGAGAAAGACCCACAATGACATGGATAAATGGAGTGGGAGCAACAATGAGGGGCAGAGCTATTGAGGAAGAGCAATGGAGGGATAGGAGAAGATGGATCGTTTACGAGATATTGTAGCGGACCGCATTTGCCATTATATGTATATTATTACCGATAGTCGGACTTTGAGACATTATGCTCATAATTTTCATTTTTAATCTATACCTACTCGCATAAAGATTTCATGTTAAATGTAACTAAATGCTAATGAATATTAGTTGGAGTTTGGAAATCACGCTTCAATGATCGTTGGAACGGCCGTTCCGTCACACATATTTATTTTTGTAAAGGGGCTGTCCTTTACGGGTACACTTAATTTATGAGGGCAACAGTCACACAATAAATATCCAGTTTCATGTACAATGAAAGGAATTATAAAACAACTACACATTCGATAGTTGAATGTTATAATTCCATTTTTAAAATATTTGTTGCAGCGTCTTTCTTCCAGCCATTTTATTGCAGGTAACAATATGACTTCGAATTAGTGATCTCAAGTACGTAGGATTCTCCACAACAGCTGTTTTTAGCGCGGTCTGTTCTTGTGATAAATTGTTAGTTTAGGGTAGCCATAATCTGCCTAAATTATTACTTTTTTTGCCGAACTAAACCCTTATGGGTGAAATTCCACGCATGGACGTGTTAATTATATACCAAATTTATTAGGATCTGAGGATTAGGTAAAGAGAGTTATTTCGGCTGTTGAATTGATTTTAACTAAATATTCTTGGGCTCACAATAAATGGAGCGTAGAATTGTTTTTCAAATTGGTACATGTGCAGTGGGTTCTCACGATCCAGCAACCGTTTTTGGCCTATAAAAGCAGAAGTAAGTTGTCATGAAGAGATCATTCTTTCTTGATCTAACCATCAAGAAGCACAGTTCCTTTACAAGTTCCCTTAACCCTTCACCCGCCAAGCGCTTGAGGTATCTCGGCTGCAGTGTAAAATTCCTTTAACCTTTCACCCGCCAAGCGCTTGAGGTACCTCGGCAGCTACGGCATCCCCTGACAATTGCGCTTGAGGTATCTCGGCTGCAGTGTCAAATTCCCTCAACCCTTCACCGGCCAAGCGCTTGAGGTATCTCGGCAGCTACGGCCTCCCTCGACAATTGCGCTTTGAGGTATCTCGGCGCAGTGTCAAATTCCCTTCACCCTTCACCCGACAGCGCTTCGTAGTCCAGTTCATTAATAATACACCGTTCACCTTCAGAAAACCACCCTGCAGACCGGCCTATAACTGCATCTATAGTATTTTACTGAGCAAATAGTTTAAATTTCCTAAGGACATCGATGTACTTGAGATCACGTCGCGCTACCTCGGCTACGTTTTCCTGCAATTTCCTAGCCTGAACAGGTGAATGCCGGAGGTAGTTAAATTGCACTGTCTGCAGTTGAATATTAACGATAATAAATGTATTAAACCTCTCTGGTGTTTTATTTCCGTATTTAGCTCAACTACTCTAGATCCGAACCTAACAAGATCACAACGAATCACGACAAATAAAAGAAAAAAGCACAACACAAGGGTCCGTAACGCCACAATATTGCATGTCCAAATCGTTGTAGGTGACCCTGTATATGAAATGGAAAAGAAAACATATTCCAGAAAAACGTATCAAAAACATTGTTTGTACTAAACGTTAGTAAATTTTTTTGATAATAGAAAAAAAGAAAATTCGTCGTCTTACCCAAGCTTATTTTATATATTAAAATCCTTTTTTCCCCATTCATTCATACTACCCCCCCCCCCGAACCGCTTTCGCATTACTTCAAGGGGGTGCGGGCATTCCTTACACAATAACCATTCATGCGATATGCACTCTAAACTTAACTAAGCGAAATACGGTCGCCTCAGCCGGGATTCGAACATGTTGTCGATCGGCCGCATTTCACTGTGATCTCAAGTGGCAGCGCATATTCGCATTGCTCCACCGAGGTCGCTACATATTAAAATACTACAAATATTCACTTAATACCGCGTTTTTCACATTTTTACTATTGGATCCCCTTTTTTCCAATAAGTGTGTTAGAATGCAATGACAATCCAGCAGCTTTAACAATATAAAAATCAAAATTTAGAGGCATTAGCACAAACAGTTTAAACATTTCCATGCACGCTCTTCGTTAAAATTGCAGTGTTCATACGTATTATTGACGCCTTTCAATCTAAGCCTTAAGTGATATAATATTATCCCCCATCCCCTGTATTTTAATAACCGTACTAAATTGTTGCCCATATTCTTGAACATCTCATAAATGAAAAAAAACTAAACCCGCTACTGGTTTGTCAATTTGACAATCATGAACATTTTAAACTTTAATGGCGCAAAGGTCGCCAACCAAGTAAATAATAAGATACAACGTCCCTGCCAATGCAGCTATGTCTAATTTACTGTAAGTACTTTTTAGAAGTAACTGTTTCGTAAGTTTCCAACAAAAACAATGAGGCGTTCAATGTAACTTCTTCCAAGTAATTTTTAGTCACGAAAGTGAAGTTTACAATTCAACTACTTTAACGTACATTACGTTTTTTTTTATGTTCAAACAAGCACTGCGGGGGCGTTAACTGTTAACGGTTATTGCCCTCATTTAACACTTTACTTAGTAAACACGGTATAACTTGGGGTGGAAGTTAGAAGGATTCGCACCCACCACCTTTGGTATCATAGAACAATCAAATCCACAGGGGTACGAGTTAATTCTGGAAGACGCTATTTTTCTAAATAATTTTACGCTAATGTTCAATTAGTTACCAGACAACTCCAACAAAGGTAAAAAATGCGGATAAGCTAAAGTAGAATTTAATTGGCAACACTTCGACGATTTAATGGTATTAAATTGCAATGGCACTCACCACCCTCTATCTCCACGAACTGATGGTAGAAACACCTAATAACACGGTTGCAACCACACCACTGCGATAGCACAAAACAATACCAAAAACCGAATTAATGAAAACGTGCTCGAACTTCCACTTGTTCGCGCCGACAGCATGAATCACGCGGTCAGACATAACAAAGCACAGTTAAAATACAGACGTTTCAGTTTTTTGTGTCCTTGGGGAAGGTTGTTGAAGCCTCTTCAGTGGTAGAGCGACAATGAATAATAACAAGAACAAACAAGCAAGGGATCCAATTAACGCGGCTATCTGTAGATTTTTCCAGTGATAGAATTTCGTCTATTGACCTTTCCTTTTTCTCCGTTTCGGTAATCCTGCCAGTGTGGGAGGAATAGAATCGACCTAGGCAAGTGGCTGGTCCGCGACGCACAAGAGCGTTCGAATTTGAGGGCGGCCGGTTATACGGCACTTCAAATCATTTCTCGACAAAAATAAGGTGTTAGGGTACCCTTAAACAAAAAAGTGTTCATTTATACAAATTTCTTAATACCAACCAGTGGAGAACTTTCATATACAGGGTGTGCGTTTGAAGACGAGCTTATAACAAAAAAAAACTTAGAAAAGATATTGATAGGAAATATACCTACGGAATTCGAAACTTATTTTTTAATAGACATCTAAATGGTGCACCATATATGTATTTCTTGCATAATAGTTAACCTCAACTCCTGCAAAATATCCCCCCAAATCTAATGCAATATATGTGGTTCTAGCGCGACGGTGCTCCAACACATTTCGCACTAGTGATTCGATAGGTCTTGAACCAAGAATTCGGGAACACGTGTATAGGTCCCATCAATTGGCCACACAGATCGGTAGATTTTAAAAAACTCAAGATACACCCGGCAACAGCGCATCAATAAAAAAACAGGAGATCGTCGAAAAGATAATATTACGCTCAATTCAAAAATGTAAAAATATCGGATGTACTTTTTAAAAAATATTACCTTGAAGATGTTCCCCTTTAGTGAGTCACCCTGTATATTTATAGTGTGCGCATTTTGGCACTACATCACTTAAACGAAGAGAAAAATTTGCAAATCATCTTTGACGCACAAAATGATCAACCCTGTATACTATAATATTAATTAAAGAAAGCTGAACTATATATTTTAAAGCATTTTACTGCAGTTTTACTACGCATGCACGTCGTACATACATAATTTAACACAGAAAAAAATACAATAGATAAGGTTTGTAAAGAAAGATAATATCCACGAAACCACGAGTAAACGGGATTTACGGGCGAATTAGGATTAACCAGCTAAATTAAATACAATCAATTTTCAAGAATTGTTTGTTGATAATGTTTATTAACTCGTTTAAATTATCATCTGTAACAGCATAATGCCCAAACTTTATAAATAGTGTTGTGGTTTAGAGTTTAGACCAGTGGTTCCCAACGGGGTCGGTACCGCTCACCGGTGACGTTGAAGAGATTTAAGCAGGCTTTTTTGGTCCAAGGTAAATTTAGGGGGCGCTGAGGACCAACCGCCGCCCCGCTGGGCAATACTAGCGAGAATGCGCTGAAAAGTTTGATTAACACTAAAAATCATCGAACGCATTTTTCAACAAATAATTCTAAATGTCTTTAAAGCAAGATCAGTCCGTGTTAAAAGTAGGTATTGGTACATTATAGCTTTGTTCGTAATAACTTTTTGACTAGCATATGAACGAGTCGTGGCATGCGCAGTGCACCACACTGGGCATCACAGTGTATGTGATATCAAGGATTTTGGCTTCAAAGGCAAATGCGAATATTATATTCGGCTCTATGGACTGCATCAAAGAAGTTTTTCATTGCATTCCCATCACGTTCTGGTAAAACCAGAAGTAACATCAACTTGCATTTTGTAAATAAAACTCTATGCTTTTGTAACTTGTAACTTGTCGAGCAGTTATATCTCTTACTACTACTACTACTACTACTACGAATAAACCCGTTGCAATTATTAATTATATGATACTATTTTCACTTATTTTTCATATTAATACATTACAATCTCAGCGCAATACGGCGGGAAAGAATTAACAAATGCGTATTTTACTCATGAATAAACAGTTAGCATGAAAATAATTAATAATACAGTACATAATTATTTGTAGATGTTACGGTTTACCTAACTGATGTTTGAACTGTGATCCCTCGGTAGCAATGCACCTTTGAATCTTATCAAAGGCTGTTCAAACATCTGTATTATTAAAT
This sequence comes from Limonius californicus, assembly GCA_014611495.1. NCBI lineage: Eukaryota > Metazoa > Arthropoda > Insecta > Coleoptera > Elateridae > Limonius > Limonius californicus. The sequence continues at coordinate 21,935 of JABXWE010011898.1, read as the reverse complement.
AATATATGTATTAGTATTATTTATTTTTATGGATGCTGTTTAATAAATTTGTTAAGTAAAATAAGTATTATTTGGGTCATCAGAAAGAGCAAAAAGCGCTGTACAAGAGAAAGATTCATCATGTTGTTTACAAAACGAAAGTTGGCATTACTTCCGGTTTTACCACAACCGGTTAGCTTTTGAACTCGTTCAATAGCCACCTCTTCCACTTTTATTAAGTGTATTGTTGTTATTTAAAATAATAACAGAGTCAGGGCCTTGGCTTATTGTAAAAAATGCTTAAATCTTAGATACACTCCTAAAACATTTTCCTGAATTATTTATCATAATATAGTGGTACAATTGTTCGTATACTTTCACCATAGAAGGTTGCCGCCTGTGACGAAAACCAATTTTGTACCGCCGCCGTTTTGAAGTTATGGTGGTTGAGAAAATAGTCGCGGATTTTTAGTTAATTCTTAAGACAGAGGAAGAGGTGATAGTCACTTGAATTTAAATCAGGACTATATGAGGGATGGTTAAAAATACCACAATTGAGTTGCTCAATGAGTTGAACAGTGTGAACTTCCGCGTGTGGGCGGGCGTTATCGTGCAAAAGCATGAATCTAAAAATCAGCAATCATCGCCTCTTGTTCTCAATTGCCTTCTTAACTACACACGTTTGCATTAATTGTCGTACCACGTTGTAGGAAATCAACCAACAATATGCATTTCCTGTAAAAAAAAACCGTAGCCATAAGCTTTCGGTTTTCGAATGTTTGCTTAAATTGTTTAGCTTTGGGGGAAGTCGTATGCTTTCACTGCATGGAATGTAGCTTGGATTCAACATTTGTGTGCAAAATGCAAGTCTTGTCGCCAGTGACAATGTAATTTGGGTACTCATCGCCATTTTTGTGAACAACAGTATCGTCTTTGGCCCCCACCTCTAACAAAGCTTGTGGTACTGTAACCTGTTTCGAGATGATTAAAAAAAAATAAAAAATCCTACTGCAAGTCGGTATCTGAATAGAAAAAGTTTCCAGTGGCGTAGTAGAGGTTACCTTATTATATCTCTCATTACTTTTGTTATTTAAATAATTACTATTATTAACAATTATAATAACAATAATAATAATATCAGCCTGAATGCTTCTGTTCAACTTTATAAATTTTTATATGTTACCTACACTAAAGGTTTATTTATTTTCCTTCGCTTGTTACACACTTATTAATCATCAAACGATTTAATTACCTACAGTTGTTACGGAATAATCAGAATAAGCACAACAATTGTTGAATCATATTAATACATAACGATTACTAACAAAATATGTAAATAAATGACAGTTTCCATTAATTTAAGTCTAAATTATTGAGGTTATGTTTGATTAACTTACAAGGTATCGTTTAGCCACAAATTAGTACGCTTAAATGTAATACGGTTAAGTTGAAAAGCTTCGAAACATGTATCGGAATAATAATTAATAATTATTACTTATTTAATCTTATTTAAGACTTTATTTTGCATATCGATTGTATATCTTTCATTGTAAATGATGAATGAATCGATCGAATCTGGCGTTAAAGAGTTTTCAGGACGCGCTAAGAAGTCCGACTCGGACCTAACTATCGCCTTAGTGGTTGTCGGGACCGACGGCTTTGACGTGCTCTCCAAAGCATGATCGGTCGCTGTTATTGTACCACTAAACAGGCCATCCCATGATATTAATTAATAACCACATAGCAAAAGTCTAGTGGGGTTGTGTCGGATGACCGAAGTGGCCACATTTAAAGAATTGCTATCTATTTCTTGCCAAAAGTATTAATTAAATATTATTTCACCAAAATGGCATTGTGTGCGGGAGCATCATCCTGCTGAAAATAACATAATGAAATAAATTGAATTGTATTGAACAAGCCTTCCGTACCGTTGATTAAAAAAATGTTAATATCTTTCCTGATGCTGCCATTATTTAAAAATAGATTGGCAATTTCGTCAATAACAAATTTATATTGCTATCTCGAAGTTCACAATAATGGACAGGCTATATCTGACAAGAAATATAAAATTTAAATACATTATAATTACCGGTTAAACATATAATTTTTACAAATGTAACTCCTGTTCGTGATTTCTTTCTGATGAATTTCGGTTGATAGTCACGCCATGCTGGTGTAATTAACAAGTTTATCAGAAAATCGGGATCATTTGTTATATTACTATTGACAATTTTTTCTTGCGATATTTTTTGGCGAACTTTTTCCTAGTTGTGGGGGTGGCAATTTGTTTCTGGCACAAGGACGGCCTAAGTTTTCTGGGCGACCCTGGGGAGAAAAAATTTAGGACTGATCGGATGTCCGCCAAAAAAGCGCCACGAGGCTGTAACGATCCTTGTTTTCCAATAACGTTTAAGTAATTGATAAATTAGGCTCCGGCTTAATGCTGTTGTCTGTCTGAACCCATGTAATTGAGTTTTCAGGTGAATTCTCTCTCAGCGGGGTTCCTAGAATCTTTAATGGCGTTATCCGAAACGCTGAACGCACAGCATTCTGGAAATGTCATTCATGATGTATATGCCAAAGCGCCAGCTACGGGTTTCCACGATGAAACATTACACCACAAGGTAAAAATCACGTATTGTATAATAACCGCGCACGAATTTCCGGTAGAGGTCGCGCGGTTTGATGAAAGTTCGAAACGGAAAAGAATGGGCAAGTTCGCCCACGCCATTGCCATTGCGAATACGCCTCTTCGGTGTTTCTTAGCCCGATTAATTAAAAAGAGCAGCCGCTTTCTCCGTTCTCCTTCTCAAATGTCACACAAATCTATTTACTTAACTCGCGTCTTAGTCTCGTATTTTTAGGATATAATGCAGGAGTTTTGCAATTGATCTCAAAAACAACGTTCTTGGGCACGTCTGCCTCTGGCTACAAATAGGATTTTTTCAATAGCTAGCTTGTTAAACTTTCAAGTACATTTTCCAAGAGAAGACAACGCCGAGAGAGTAAACCGCTTACCGAATCGGTTTTACTCTTGATTTAAGATTTCAGAGGTTTTCCAATAACTTCGAGAGGTGCTACCTTTTTAAAAATGCATTCGATGGGATTTCACAATCGTATTAAATTTTGTGTGAAATTACAAAGCAAGAGACTTTTTGATACTTGAAGTTTTTGCCGATCGTTTCGTAGTGTGTCTGAATGGTCACTTTGTCATTTTTGCACAACATAACCTTGAAAACCGATAAAATTTTTGTAGAATCCGGGATAAATAAGGCTGCAAAAGCAAAAAATAGACTCTTATAACACGTGAAAATATGTGATTTTTGATTGAAGTTTAATTTTGGAAATGTCAAACTAACACTGAAATATGTCGGTTAAAATTTTACATAACCTGTTCACAACTAACAAGAAATCCCCAATTTATTGAAAAAACGAAAATCTTAGCACAAACCAGATCAAACTGCCCAGCTAGAACTATCGTTCGAACCCTCAGGGCATTTGTCCTGACCAGGGATAATATAGAGAGTAGATGTGGCATCTCTACGCTGTTGTGAAGCTACTTGGGGACACCAAATTTACCATAAATAATGTACATTAACGATTTTCTTCTTTGAAGAATGATAGCAACCATTTGCAAATAATTTAATTACACAAAGCTTTGCCACAAAATTATAAATGTAAACTTCGTAAGAGAAAAACTAGTTATAAACCCGGTTGGTGCCATGGGACACCAGCTGTAATCCGGCTGGGGTCACAAAGTGGTACAGCCGGTACTGTGCGCTGCCGCATCCGCTCTCTATAACACCTTTGGTCCTGACTAGGGTCATATAGGTAAATATTGGGACAAAATCATTCACGAAATCCAATTATCCAACGTTCTTGGTCTTTCAGAAGAGGGTTCTCGTGCGGAACCCGACTGACCCCTATAGCCTACAGCGGCCTGCCCCCTTGTGGAGAATGAACCTACGGTGATTTTCCTTCATTCCGTAAGATGGGGTAGAAACACTGAACCAGTTTACCCTCCTAGGAAGACAACTCGGCGCAAATGGAACCGAACACAGTGAACTGTGGACAAGAATAATGCTAACCAACAAAGCATATTTTGCACTCTTCCATGTATTACGATCACGAAATATCGATGGAAATACCAAACTGGAAAAGGAAAATCAACGTAGGTTTATCCCCCATAAGGAGGTGGGCCGCTATAGGGGTCAGTCGGGTTCCACATCGGAACCTTAAGCCCCTTTTCAATCAGTAATAGGAACGGAAGGATAGGAAAGACCAAGAAAATTCTATGTGTCCCAGCATTTACCCGTATGACCAAGGAAAACCACAAAAAACTGTATCAGGACAGACGGTCCGGAGTTTAGAACCCAAGGCTTCCCGAGTGGAAGATAAACGCTCTTCCGCTAAGCCACCTTCCTCGGTATAGCAAACTAGAGGTTTACGAAACTATTATCCGACCCATACCGCAGTATACGGAAGCTAAACATATCTAAATCACAAGTTTTAAGAAGGATATTGGGACCCATAAACACATGGAAATGGTATCTCGAGATCGAGGTACAATCACGAAGTATACCGTTTTTTCGAAGAAGAGTTTATGCAGCTACAAAGGCTGCAATGGGTAGGGCATGCCATTAGAATGGAGCATACTAACCTGCCAAAGAAAAGCATTGACAGTCGAATGCAAGGAAGTAGACCAGAAACAATGGGAAGATGCCCATAGCCAAAGATGTCACGCAATTTACTAGGATTTCGGTCTTGGAGAAGAGCAACAGTAGATACGAAGAGAAACAAGCAAAAGTTGCGGGAAGTCAAGGTTCTATTTGGGTTGTAACACCGTATGAACAACGCAACATAACCTAGAAAACAGTGGGACAGTTGTCGCGAATGTAGCGGCCATATAAAAACATACCTAAACATTACAAGTTTAGACTTCTGAATGGCACTCCTCGAATTACGGTCGCATTAGAAGAGTAACAAGACCCTAAACAAAAACATTCACACCAACACGCCTCGACACTCTGCAAGCGGTACAAAGGAGGATCATGATAAAGAAAGAAAAAAAATACACGATTTTTGGTGGAGGTGTTATTCTGTTAATCTCAACCGCCATAGTTAAATATTTACACCAAAGCATATCTAACAACTACGATAGTGGAACGGATTTTTTAAAAATTTGGCAAAAAACAATTAAGTGCAATAGACATTAACGAGAATTTTTTAAAATATTAACGGTGTCGGGTTGATTTTTGGGCTGGTACAGAAATTTTAAAGGCAAACGCCTTTTTCCTTCCAAGTTTGGGATCATTTTATTTTTGAAACTCTTCTGAAAATACAAAATCGTTAACAGTTCCACTGCTAAAATTAATACTTCATATTACAAAGGTTTAATTTTTAAATTTAACCTAAATACTAATGATTCGAATGAAAAATATTGTTAACAAATTAACCCCAGGCTTCTGCAAAGTAATTCCGTTTGCCTTCCACCTGTCTCAACATTTTCGTTACGCCAATCCCTCAGCTAATAAAAACCCGACCCACACTAAATATTCCATTATTATACATTCTTATTATACACACCAATACAGTTATCAATTCAATTCGAAAATTACTTTACTGTATACGCATTCATTAATATATATCAAATTGATTCCCTCTGACCATTCTCAAACGGACAACCTTTACCAAAAACAAATCTATATTTACATGATTAATTAGCAGTTACGCTTAACAAACTACATAACTTACATATTTTTTAAATATAATATATAATATTTGGTTAAATATAAAATAATGATTTACCTACTTCATTTAGAATTAAACTGTAAAACGCCAAATCTTTCCCCGTTATGATAGGGTTTAATACCGCTATTTAATAGTATGAAGGTACTGCATAATAAAAATTAATTTTTAAAATTAATGAACAGACAAACAGTAAGTTCCTGTAATAAATAGTCCACAAGAATACTAAACAACAAATATTTTCAAACGTTAGAGGTCGTTAGAATTTATAACAACAGAAAAATTTGTATAAATGTTATTTTTTCAAATCTATTCATAGGTATTTTATCCCTTCACGAGCACTTCCAATTCCCTAAAAGGGCTGATTTGTCAGATGTTACTTTTGCATCATATTAGATGCAATTCTATTAGAGTGAACCTAGCAGACAATTGATTCCTTCAAATTCATCTTGTACCCCATAAAAAGGGAAAATTTCAACATCTTTTTCAAGAATCAGATTACCAAAATATAAAAACAACGGGATGCGCCCTACAAAATCAAACGAACAACTATGCATAAGGTTTTCCATAATACTGAATACGAGATGCAATGCAAAAGTATAAAATATAGTTATACATATATTAAATGAAATCAATTTAATTCCACAAAGAAACGCTGTTTTGTTCCTGTTGTTGCAAATAAGTTATATCTCTACAGAGCTTACTAAGTTTTTCTACGAAATTGCCAAACCAAGCGTAGATCGTAGCCCAAGAGTTCACCTAGTATTGCATTAAAATTCACAGCCGTCTGCGTTTCTGTATTTATTTCATTCTTGGAGACTCGTTTCTTTTATACATATTTAATTTACTAAATTTTAAAATGGCTTTTAATGAACGGAAATTTATATAATGACGGCCAATATATGTTTATTGGCCTTTAAACGTCAAAACGCGTACTAACGCAAAACGAATACTGTTGTTCTTCAGGCGATTGCAGATAAATTGGATTAATTTCGGGCAATTTGAGTTTGTCATTTGCGTTCTGTATTCGAATTTTTGACGGCCAATTATTTCAGTCCATTTGAAATGATTCTACGTCATTTCACTTGATCCTGTAGGTTATTTCCAATAACCAGCTTTCCGTGTGAAATGAATAATTTAGAATGACTTCTAATGGATTCATACTATCTGCGCAAACGGCAAATATATACTGAAAATGCGTGATTTTACGAAACAAAGGTAAAAGTATTTCTTTCAATCAAACAATTTTAACGAAATTTATGAGATAAGATTTTCGTCTATCATTTAATATTAATTGAATTTCATAGTTGGAAGATATTCCCAAATATTTATTAAATTTTGCGCAAAATCTCAAGGCTTTTTTGCAATTTTTTAGTCTATAGAAAAAGTTTTTTTTTGCGCCGTTTGCAATTCTACCAGAATATCTTTGTGACGCCTTCTATGATTATTAAAATGTTGAAACAAATCCAACGCTCTCTAGAGGAAAGGGACGAGTAAACAAATCTGCGCCTAAATTAAATTGCTCATCCAATCACAATATATTATATATTTATTTTTAGTAACTTATTTTTGGAAAAGCGGCGTAAGGGGATATTTTAGTTGTTTCCTTTGTATATTTCAGATGATATTAATGGATGTACGCATCTTCAAATATTTATTCGCCAAACCCTACGACGTACTTTCAAATTACGCGTGAAGTAGGACCAAACTTTTAGTAGCGAATGTTTAAATCCCTACTCAAATGCGATTACCAGTCAGCAGGTAGCATGTAATCTCTAAACAATAACGTTGGTGCTTGTTGGTCTGTGGTCAGGGCCGCACTTAACTTTCTTATCAATGGCAGTAAAATTCGGCTATGCAACTTTTTGTTGAAATTGGGTATAATTATAATATACAGGGTGTAAATATTGCTTGTTATTGCAATAAGTTCGGCACCCATTAAAACAAATAGCCGTGTAAATAAAACATTTTAATTACATATAATTAAAGTAGATGTTCTCCATGTCTTCCTTCCATTTGTACACATCCTTCGCATCTCCGTGAAAATGAACGCCACATTCTTTCAAAGAATCCCGAATTCATACGAACAGTCTGGCAGGCATGTCCCATTCGTTCTCGCCATTCGTTTAAATTATTCACAGGGCTTGAATAAATTAACGACTTTAAATACCCCCAAATACAAAAATCGAGCGTTCTGACCATGAATGAAAAATGTGCAGGAGCCCCATCGCGCATCAACCACATATTCATTCTATAAATGAGGGTTACATCTTCTAACAATAGTGGCAAGGCATTACGTAAAGATACAACTGGCCTGTCAAACGGTTCGGAAGAAAAAAGGTTCTATCAAATGGTCTCCAAAAACACCAAGCCAAACGTTAATTGAAAATCGTTGTTGATTATTCGATGCAATAATAGCATGAGGGGTTTCTCTGACCAAACATGGCTGTTGTGGAAATTAAAAATGCCATTTCTTGTGAAACTGGTTTCGTCAGTAAATAAGGCTTCATTAACAAAGTTTGCGTTTTCCGCAACTCTTGTCAGTGCCCATCGGCAAAACACCAGACGTGCAGCATAATCAAGCACAATAAGAGTCTGTACCCTTTGAATATGGTATGGGTACAACTGCTACTCACATAAAATTCTCCAAATTAGGGAAGCATTCATATTTGTTTCGGCAGAGAGTCTTCTAGTACTGGTATCTGGATTTTCTTCAATCCTCCTTAAAATGTTAAGTTCCGCTTCGGAAGTAGAAACTGATCTAGGTCGACCACCACCACCGTTTCTTGATTTAAATGCGCCAACTTTGGATAAATGTTGATGCAAATTTGTAAAAAATTTGTCACACGGAAGTGTCCGGGTCGGAAATGCTTCGGTATACAAGCGACGCGCGTCATAAGAATTACCATTGGCCTTACCATACATGAAATGCATATCTGGCATTTCCGCGTTGGTATACGAGGTTTGTAAATTAAGTAATGACACTGGTAGCGTAAGGTTCGATCTGGCAACACTTGGGACGCGGGAGTGGAAGGGGCGGCAGGTGAACAGATGATACGCCTTCGCTAGAGTCATTTGGTTGTTCATAGCGATTTATTTGTGAAACCGTTTTTTCTAGCGCGTTCTGAAAATGAGTGCTATCAATTTCGAGCAAAGGTGTGCTATAAGGTATTGCTTCAGACTTGGGCACAGTGCAACGGAAACTTCTACAAAATTCCGGCAGGCCTACGGAGACAGTGTTTTGTCAAGGGTCCAGGTTTTTCGGTGGTTTAAGGCATTTTCAGAAGGAAGAGAGTCGATTGAAAATGAACCTCGCAGCGGAAGGCCTTCATTTTCAAGAACCGATAAAAATGTCAGTTGACAGTCAGAAGGATCGGCGATGAGTTGAATTTGACTCACATCACCGTTCATCCGATTTTGACCGATAAATTGGGGATGAGAAAAATCTGCGCAAAAATGGCTCCGAAAAACTTTTCGCATGACCAAAAGGACAACAGAAGAGAAAGGTGCCTTTATTTTTTGGAATCGATTGAAAATGATCCCCATTGTCTGGAACGTGTCATTACTGGTGACGAGTCTTGGGTGTTTGAGTATGACCCGGAAACCAAGCGCCAGAGCATGGAATGGCACACTTCAACCTCTCAACTTCAACCTCAAGAGCAAAAAAAGCAAGAATGAGCAAGTCGAAGATCAAAGGCATGCTGATTTGCTTTTTTGATAGCCAGGAAATCGTTCACAAATAGTTTGTGCCTCAAGGCCAAATGGTCAATCAAGACTTTTATAGAGAGGTTCCTAAAAGACTTCGAAAAAGGGTCATGCATGTGAGACCAAACATCAAGAACTACTGACGACAATGCGCCTTGTCACACAGCAATTTCAATCAACGATTTAGTGGCCAGTAAGAACATTGCTGTGGCTCCTCATCCTCCTTATTCGCCCTGACTTTTTCCTGTTCCCGAGACTGAAAACTCACCTCAAGGGACGTCCTTTTGGGACACTGGAAAACATTCAAACGGCTGTAACCGGCCAGCTGTAGGCTATTCCAGATCCGAGTTCCAGCACTGCTACGAGGAGTGGAAGAACCGTCTCCAGCGCTTTGTGGCTTCCCAAGACAGTTACTTTGAAGGAGACAATGTTGAATTGTAATTTTATTCGAATACAAAAATTGCAAAAATCAGTCCCATTACTAAATTTACACACCTCGTACATATTCCAACAACAACAACGATAACAATATTGAAATTTATAAAAACTCAAACAAATGTCGTTTTATCCAGTTCCATAGCAGACATGATAAATACGATTCTGAACTCCTACTATGCGTAAATAATTTGATAATAATCTTGAAAACGGTTGATTGTTGAACCCACGTTTATTAAGACTTTTTTGTTTGTATTGATAAGATATATAAGTGGGTAAAATATCCGAGCGTATTTTGTAAACACCATGTATATTATAAAATGTTATAATAAAATTGTCTACGTAAGATTAAATTAAAAGTACCGGACGACCGACCATCTACTCCCCGAATATTGTTAAATATCTTAACGTTATGAGTACTGTTGTCCACTAACGATGTAGGTAATCATGTTAAATTTGTTTTCCAATATGAATCATTTGTTTTGGAAAGTATGCTAATTTGGTTATTGTTCTGTTAAAACTCATAGAAGAATAGAATTTTAAAAATCATATTTCGTTGATGAAGCCGCCCTTGCAAACGGCCATTATATTTTGAGGTTACCACCCTACTTTTGGGAATTTAATCCGATCGAAATGATGTGGAGCAGTTTGAAAACAAACGCAAAAAATACTTCTCCTAAGTTAAGCGACAATGTTCTGGGTCTTATCAGAGATGCTGCTTGTGAAATTGATAAACATTGGAAAAATTGCGTACAACACATAGTTAAGGTTGAACAAAAATATGCTCCAAAATATGAAATCAAACCTTTAATAATTAATTTAGGAGCTGATTCATCTTCTGATACCTCTGAATTTAATGACACCGAGTCTGAGTAATTTAAACAAATACTATAAAATGTATATTTGTCTTTAAGAACATTAGAAAAGCGTGTCATATGTGTAAATTATGTAATTTAAAAATAACGTATTATTTTAAGCATTTCTGGTTGTATAACATATTTATTTGTCCATTCACAAATTTTCCTGAATATGTTCTTGATCGCCTACCTGCAACGACCCTAACACTTACAGCTTATCTTTAAGTCATCAGCTTAACATGCCCTACTAAAAGTTTGGTCCAACTATACCAAACTGGGGCCAGTGTGTTAAGTCTGCATGAACTTTAGTTGAAATGTGTTCTTCAACAAAGTACCTTAAATTGCACAAACTAGTCAATAAAAAAAAACCAAGGTTGTAATGTTATTTACAGGTAAATGAAAGCTCCCCAAACTCGCAACTGAACTAACAAACTGTCGCCGTCAATTTTCATTTCGTTTTCATTTGCTGAGCCGGGTTTTCATAATTCCGGCCGACATATATTTTCGAATTTCTTTCCCTTGTCGCGTTAGCCGCATTTTCATTTCTAATCGGCTCGGAATGCTTGCACAAATACCGAAAAAATGTCAACTTTTATTTGCATATAATGTTTAAATAGAAATTTTGCGTCGGTTTGCGTACTAATAATCAAATATGAATAAACTGGAAATTTAGACAGATTTTCTCATATGTTTCGGGTTTTAACGACCAAACTACCAGCACTTCTATATCATTGAAAATCTACTTTGAGATGCTTTTAGTGCGTTCCAATCCGCACATTTTCACTCAAAATAGTACACAGATGTTAACTTATATTTACAAACTGATTTTTAAATAGACCGATGCTAGTTTCGATAACAAAGTTTGGTCAGAAGCATTGCGAGACCACAGTTATGCATGCAATAGAAAAATCTTTTGGAAATGGTATTCGATGAAAATTGTCGAGTATGAACTGGAAAAATCAGAATACTGAAAGAATATTCATAATTTGACGAAGTAAAGTTTAATAAAATAATTAGAAAAATAAAATTATTACGGAAAATGAGATTTCCAAGAAATGAATAAGAAAAAAGCAACTTTCTGGAGAGTTTCGCTACAAAATAAGTTTTTCCGAGTCAGAACTGCGCGGAAGGGTAAAGAGCACAAAGCAAATCAGTGAACGTCGTTTTGTAGGTCATCTCAACCTTTACCGGGGCTTTAAGTACGGTGTAGAATGGTCACTTGACTTAGATGTTAAAACGTAATTAACCATTTGAATATTTTTGCAATATGTCCTTCGCAATATTCGCGTACCGTGAATTTGTTTAGAACTCCTAAAAACTCAGAATTGAAACCGGTTATTTGAATCACTTCTGTGTAAAAACATGCATTTCCAAAAAATTGCAATATCAAAAAAATGTAACAGCTGCTGCTCAGCTAAAATTGTAAGAATAAATTATGCAAGTTTTAATTGTTTCTTAGATGTAGATTCTGATCTTTGATATTTGATTTGTTGACTGCGCGTAGTTCATGGGCGGTTTGATGGGTAAGGCTTTCAGTTTAGAAGATTATTAGAACCCACAATTATTGCGACAATTCGTCTCAAAATCAACGAGCAAAAACGAATATATTTTTAACTTTTCCGCCTAAGTTACAAAGAAGACATTTACCTCTAACCAAATTTTTCTTCAAAACAACTGTTGTGGATTGTACTTCAAATATGGTACACGTTTTAGGAATTTTGCTTTCCTGAATATCTAAGTTTGCAGTGGTACGTTTGTACTTCTGGTATGCACTTTAGATAATCCTTAAATATATATTTTTCTGTAAACTAAACCTTTGACAGGGATTTTCTTCTTGAAATTACGAAGAATTTAGTTCTGTGCTTTGATGGTATACCATGGATTTAAGACTTAAAGCACGGCAACTACCAACCATGTACGACCTATTCAAAAAAGTTTTCATAATGTGAATAATAAAGTTTCCCGAATATTGCTCTAACAAAATATACCGAACAGAACCAAACGTCTCCGTATAACCAAGTTGCTGCATAATCATTTGAGTAAAAAGAGACGTTCAATGTTTAATTAAATATCATTAAAATATTATAAAAATGTAATTATCTATAAATAAATCATAGATAACTTGTATACGTGTGCGCTGTCATAAAAATGTATCACAGCAAGGCTAACATATTTGTCTCAATTTCTTTACGAACAAACCAATATATCTTACTTGCCCAGGGAAAAATTTTGATAAGAAATTGGCTTGTAAGAAACATTTTTTCCCAAACTCTTAATGATACTTTCCTAAGAAAACAAACTCCACAAAACAGTGTTATTGTTATATATAATGGTTTGTACCATTGACCTTAAAAACGTAGAAAGCAGAAAAGATATAAGAAAATCTGAGAAGCAGGACAGAAGCAAATTGCTCAATATTATTAATTAACTCTCGACCGTTGGAAATAAATTCAGTTACGCGATAGGTAGAAATGGGTCTCTAGTGACCCGGCTTGCATTTTGGTGTTTGTAGATCAATTACATAACACCAAAATATCTATTCTCCCAATAAAAACGTTTATTATTTACAATCATTGGCAGTTATTGGCCTACAGGCTAAAAAAGGGAATAAATTTGACATCCAATAAAAATTATTCTTATAATAACTTAAAAATTACTTCTTAAATGGGTAGCATAATTTTTTAGAGTAACCTGTCCACGTCATACAAATAAATTTAAACAACTGTCACTTATTATTATTGTTTGTTTTCATTCTCTACACAGAAAGCAAACCTTCCGGTCTCAAGTGATCCGAGCGGATTATCTCAGGTATATATATTTCATGAAATCTATTCTAAAGCAGCTCAATAACAGTTAACCAATTGAAGCGCTAACCCACAATTTAATTAATCAAAGAATCACTTGAAAAAACAAAGGTATTTTTTAAATTGAAAAAACGCCAACACATTTTAAAATTTCAACCGCTTACGACAACGGTGGATGAAGATGAGTAAATCAAATATTATAGGAACAAGTGATGCAAAGTTCCTCCGTTGTTATTTTACATATTCTGGTATTACTTTTGACCCATATTTTACATTTATTTCTTTGTAGATACTCTAATTAATCTTCCTAATCACTGCTTTGATAACTGTTTGTAAATACATAAAGCCTACGGAACAATGCCTTGTAGAAAACTCTGGGAAACATTAGAGATTTTTGGTATTGTTAGACGAATGATAAACATAATCAGAATGTTATATGAAAGTAACGAAGCGTATGTGAAAAAGAATGGAAAGCTGTCACGTGCCCTATATCCATGTAAAGGCCTGAGGCAGGGATGTAGTTTATCACCCTTCCTTTTCAATATCTATATTGAATGTGCTCTGGATGACTGGAAAAGGAGCTGTCATGGTAAGGGCATACCCATTGGTGAACACACTAGGTTTACTTAGAGGTTTGCGGACGACCAAGTGGTTATTGCCCAGAACCCGTTCGATTAAGAGTTTATGCTCCGCAGACTATATCAAACATATGATAGATGGGGTCTTAAAATCAACGTAAAGATAGAATTTTTGGCAGTTAATCCCGTGGTAATATTCCAAATTCTAATAGATAATGACATGTCGGTAAAACAAGTCGACCAATTTAAATATCTGTTATAACTATAACAAAAGATGGGTTGGACTCTGCTGAAATCAGAAGTAGTATTGGGCAGAGTAAAAGAATTATAGGATGTCTAAACCCTATATCACATTGAACAAAGAAACATATAGGCAAATCCCTAGTTGAATTGGTGTTATGCTATGGGTCAGAAGTATGGAGAATGAACGCCGAAAATAGAAGGAAAATAGGGACAGTAGAAATGGACTACCTCAGAAGAAGCGCACGTATGTTGCGGTTACATCACGTTACCAATGTAGAAATTAGAAGACGCATGATATAAATGACAACAGATGGCCTCAAAGAATGTTTAAATGCACTCTCCAGGGAATCGTAAGAGGGGAAGATCCCAAAGATCCTGGAATGAAGAAATGCAAAAAGCAATTGAATCCGGGGGTTTTGAAGCATACATGGCGGTTAAGAACGGGAAGGCGGCACTTGGCCGTATAATACCGATATATATATTATTATAATGGGGGACTTAAATGCTAATTGGGCATAAGTAACATTTTAAAATTTCATTATGATCGGTTGTGCGTTTAGTAGATAATGCTGTGTAAAAGATGAGAAAAACTCTCAGATGTTGGACGTAAGGCTGCAGTCGCGGTGTAGTGTTGTATAGATTGGTAATACTTAAAAATGAGATTTGACAGCTTGACAGTTTTCTCATCTGTCATAAACCTTGTAATTTCATTGGTTGTCAAGTAAAAGTAAGCTTCTAAATTTGTTTAAATAATTGATTCATTCACCTTTGAATCGCCGTCGGGACAAGACGTATTTTCCGTGTCAAAATAATATCTTTCCTCGCCGGTCAACGATTACTAAATTTTAAATTAGAGAGAACTTTTTTTTTGGAATGTCATATAAAATGTAATATTTAAAAAAGAGAATACAGCATCATCAAACAAAATGTGGTTTTAATCGTCGCAAACAAAAAATGTGACGGGAAGAGCCGGCAGTCCACGGAGAGCTGTACCGACCAGATGGAGGTGAATGCAGTCTGTGTACCAGATGAGCAGCTGTCCAGGGGTTTTTAGCATGCCTAACTACAGTGTAAAGGTTGGTGCTGATAAAAGATAAACTAGTTACGGTGACATTAAAGCAAAGTGAGGGTTGAAAGAGTTTGCACGAGTTTTTTTTTAACGTTTTCAACTTTTTGAACGAGACGAAGCCACGAGTAGAGACTAGAGACACTTTCTTAATTCCCTGAGATAACAGTTTTATGTTTGAGCTAGTTGGCGTAAGTTGTTTTTTTTGCCATGATTTTTATTACAGAGCAATATATATACATAAAGAATGATATTCATCGAACACAGATAACATTAACAAAAATTTAAAAAAAAATTCGATTACGCTCAATTAGTAGTAGTAGTAGCAGTCATATTATCTACTTCGAGCTAAACATAAACGCGATAAGTTTCCCTGTTATAACTTTGTGTGTATATACTTAACATTAGCAACGTTGTTACATTAACGCAGCTGTATACAGAGTGTCTCAAACTTGATGCCCATGCCTCTAAAAATCAGGAGAGTACAGCAAATCGACAATTAAGAGTGGTGATCTAGGAGGCCATAGTATGAATCCACCTCTTCAATCCACCTCTCAGGGCAATTTTAATTCAGGAAATTGATGACTTGCATTCCATAATGTGATGGTGCACCATCATGTTGTAATGAACAATTTAATCTAACAATAGCAGTGGTAAATTTTCATTTAAAAATTGAAGATACAAGGCTGAATTAAATCGGATAGTTAGAATGTGTGGAACAATTACATTATTATTTAATAACCGAGCCCAAATGTTTATTGAATTTCTATCTTTGATGCAATATTTTGCAAAAATAATGATACTTATCAATATGATAGAACGAATCATACATTTTTAACAACGCCGGAGCCACCTAATTGAATTATGTTACGAAACTAATTGGAGCGACCGTGCGATAAAACATATTATTTAATTTTTTTATCAATAACGCGATAAAGACGGCCAATCGGAAAAATGTCCACTCTTAATTTTCGATCTGTCTCAGCTCCTTGAATCAAATTCCACGGGCATCCATTTTAAGACACCCTGTATATCAAATAGTGGACATTCGCAATTTATATAATTTTGAATGCACCATGTAATACAAACTATTTATTAAATCATTCCCAAAAATCATATTCCCTAAATACGTTCTAAATTTCAAAAAATCACCAACATCAATGTTTTAGCACACGCCAATTTTCAAATTTATCTATTTTAATAGTAAAGTCCTCTGAATCTACTTCGTTCAATTGACTCACTCTATTTAGATTGCTTGATGGAGACACTTAACCTCCATATTTAAATCCAGTATATGGTGCACGTGTAACTATAGGGAACAGACAAAAATCTCAACTTGTTGCTAGTAATATTTCAAGGACAAACATCTAATGTATCAAGAACATAATAACAATGGATATACAACATTCTTTCGCCGTAAACTCGCTTCTGCAAAAAGAATGTGACTTACCACTTCGTTTTGGCCGACCATTTCCTTATTAAATTTTTCCTGAATACGTTCGCGTTGAGTATACCAAACTACAGGTAAATCCCTTAAGCCGAAGCCAGGTAAATTTAGACAACACATTTTGCTGCTACGTCACTCACAGAAAAAATAAGATAAAGCTACAAGTAAACCCAATACAAAATTAAGTCTGGAAAACCGATCAATAACCAAAATAACGAACTTCAGCTGAAAAATTGTTGCAACAAAATACCTGTTTGACCCTCAAGCTCCGAGAACTTCAAATTTCACTAAGCGCCTCCACTTAACCTTAGAACGGTCACCAATCAATTACCTGCTGTCAAAGATTTGGAGTTAAGAGTTAACGTCCTCTGCCCCCGAAAATTTACAAACCCCACTTTTCAACCCCCAGCTCACACCAACTACTGGAATTTAAAATCTTCGCCTCCGGGAAACACGAGCTACTTAAAATTCAATCCTTAATGCAACAAAGCACGTTTTTCAATACATGCCTGAGTGATTAGCTAATTACTTGCAGACGAGAAGCTAATGTACGAAGTTACGTGCAACCCCCCAGCTTTCGATTACTAGAGGCGCAGTACAAAAAATTGATTATTTTGAATCGCTTGTGGTTATTAACCCTATCTAAAGTAGGACTGACAAAAATAGCCATGAGAATACAAGGATTAACACAGAGGCGTACTAGAGAAATTTTACTAATAAATTTAATTACACCTGCAGGCCAGTGATTTTTGGAAACAGTTAGATATTAAAAAACTTATGGCTCCATATTTGTATGTATCGGGCTAAAAAGTTATCGTTCCAATCAAAAATCCGCTTTATAACATCCCTAGATTATTATTTACAGACGTTACGAACGTTTATTCTCTTTATTAGTGTATAAAACAGGGCTATGACAAGATCTTAGTCAAAAAATTAATTTCTACGGGATCAGTTACACTTATTTACAAAGTACGTAACTTACACAACACATGTTTAGTAAACTTATGATATAAATAATTAACAATAATGAAATAATCATTTATATTACTGTGACGTCCTGCTCCCTACGAGCTCATTGTTATTTTAGGATATAATACGGTGTAAAGAAATAGTATGAAAATAAGTAATAACAAAAATAACAAAAATAGCAACCCCTTAAACATAATAAATAATAATGATCCAGTTATTCATTAGAAATATCTTTATTTTAACGGTGGCTTACAACAATCAAACTTTAGGTATAAATGTTATTATACGCACTTTATTCAGGAAAATTATGTTAAAATCTTTTTGGGTCTGAATTACTTCAGCGCCAAAGCTTGGCATCATGATAATGACTTGAGAAATTATTTACTAATGTTTCATGAAGCAAGAGAGAAAAAGATAGATAACGTCTATTGCAACTGACGGCCCGCGGGCCGCCGAGCAATAATCTGCAGCCCGCGAGCCTTACCATCAGACACAAAACTTTACTGAAGTGCAGATTAAAGAATTTAAGCTGCGCTTCCAATAATCAAAACATAGCAAAAAGACAAACACCTGCCAGAAACCTCACTAATTACCAGCTATAGTTGTTTACTAAAAGTATCAAAGGATACCGCCAGCCCGTCGCCAAAAAAGTGCTGCAGTAGTACTCTTTTGGCGGCGGCAACGCGGTATTATTTGAAGTGTATACAATAGATACCGCCGCCGACCTAACAACGGCCAGAAGCAGCAGGAACGTTCGAGAATTACGTGTACCGAATATATGACAGTTCCCCGTTCAGTTCTTGATAGGCACAACAAAAATATAATTACGTAACCATGTTATTACACGTACGAGTAAATAAAGTGATGCCAAATCGCGATTTTTCCCATTTTTCTAGCTATATTATAGGCAATAAATAATAAAAACATGATGCGTATGCGTGTAGTTCATAACGTTTTGTACGGCGGCCCGGCAGGCATACTTATTTTTATAATTTGACCGAGGGATCAAAAATGTTGATCACCTCTAGTCTATTACTTAGGAACAAATGATAGCCTAACCTAGATTAGAAATAAAAACGAATTATACAGCTTTCAAAACGAATATTTTTTTTATAATTAGGAAATCGCATAGTGGACTCCGAGCCGCGCTGCCGTGAAGTGTAGACGCATCTAGCAGTGCTCCGATTAAGAGTTTAAAAATAACTGCAAATAAGTTTATTTAGTGGATCTTTGGGGTACATACCCGCGTTTAGTGCGTGGGGAAATCGCCAAGCCGGTGTAGTGAGGGTGTATAAACAAGCAAGTGCACCTGCGATCACCTGCTCTATCGGCTGACCGATCAAACAGCGAAAAAGACAGCAAGAACGAGGGAGGAAGTAGAAAAAAAAGCTAAGTGATCAAGTAGTCTTGTATTGTAGTCTAGTCGGATCTAATATATATAACATTAAATCAAAACAGGGGATATTGTAACAAGTGCATAAAAGTGCATGAAAGTGCAGTACAAGGGGACAGGGAAGGTTCAGCAAGTAGGAACTCTTGCGAGACGAGGAAAAGCGGGTCGACAAATAAGTCGTCGCAACTAAAAACTGAATTCTTGGAATAAGGCCATAAATTTCAATCGAGGATAACACAAGTCGACTTGGTCCAAATTTCCAAGAAAGTAAGGGACACTTTTAGTAAATAGATCGATTTTGAGCGCATGCAAGATAGTACAACTTGACTTTTGTTATTCATTGCGGGTAAATCTACTGTATTTCATTGTGAATTAGACAGGGTTTAAAAATTCGCAGTGGGGGGTAGTTAATAAGCAGAGTAAATACGTCGATTTTGAACTCATGCAATTAAGTAAAATGTGATCCTGGATTTTCATTGCATGTAAAACTATTGCATTTCATTGTGAGTCAGTTAGAGTTCACAAATTCGCACTGGAGTAGACAATTGTAACCTCTTAACGTAATAAATGAATTGTAAACGTTAACCTCATTTAATCTAATATAATCTAATTTTACTTATTTAATTCTATTTAATTTGATTTTGAATTTTAAATTTTAAAATTTTAAGATTTTAAAATTTAAATTTAAAATTTTAATTTTAATTTAACTCAGAGACCGCAAATTAGGTAGGTCCGATATCTAACATTACGGGGTGCGGTCAAGCAGAACCAGTAATATCAGAAGGTAGGAAGATACACACCTGAAGACTACACAACAGTAAACCCACGGCAATTATCAACTGGGTAATTACAGCCTGTCTACAGGAAAATACGATGCTGCAATGATTTGGGCAAAGAATAAAAGTATATAAGAAAACGGAAGGGGTTAAGCAAGGATGCCCACTCTCGCCCAGACAATTCACGATGACTTTGCACAGGGTCCTAGAGAAAACAGCTTCACAACTGACGACACCATCACAAATCGAAGAAAATCTTAACCTGCCTAAGAGTCTGGCCTATGCGGATGATATACTAATTATAGCGGAAGAGGAGGAAGAGGCGGAGAGACACTTGAACATGCTGATAGCAAACTTAACCGAGGCAGGATTAGAAATAAACATCAGTAAATGCGAAGTGATGGCAAGAGCCCCAGACAAAGAAAGAATTAGAGGAGCAGCCGATAACATACTGAAAATAGGGAGCCGGGAACTAAAACAAACACGCAAACTCAAGTACCTAGGCGTGTACCTCCCAGACTCATTAGCAAGACCGGAGACAGACCGGACAAAGAATAACCAAAGCACGCCAAGCCACACATATGATTCTTCCTCTCCTACAACAACACAAACTACCAAACGGAATAAAGAAGATAATACCTATACAATTCCATCATAGCCACAACTGCTTTATACGGATTGAAAATCATCGCAATCACGAAAGCCAACAGAATGGCACTTCGAAGTATGGAAGAGAAAATATTCAAACTATTTCAACTAACCACGGGGGAAAAAAACACTTCGACGGCACAGGGAATTCTAGATGAGAAAACAATAAGTAAACGGCTCACTACATCAAGAATTAAATACATATTCCAAGAAGACCTGCCAACCATCCTTCACAGTAAGTTTATGCCAAGCAAACAGAAGAAAAGAAGGTCGGAAGACCATGCTACACGTGGAATACATCATTGGAGGGGGACATCCAAAACACCGGCATACCCAAAAAGACATGGGAGGATTGGCCACGAAGAAAAGAGGATATCCGAAGAGAGGTAAGAAGAGTATACGCACTGATTGAAGAATCCAATCAAGAATCGACTGAAGAAGAACAGAATAACGAAGAAGAAGGAGTAAGAGGGTGGGGAATGGGAAAACAAAGGAGAAGGAACGAAACAAGTACTAGTGGGAAAGAAAACAATGGACTCCGAGCCGACAACTGCAGAGGGGAAGGCTGGAAAAGAAGGAAGAAGAATCGAGGGTCGACATTACAATTAAGGGGAAAAATACGAGTTGGGGTTAATATTAAGTTACTAGTTATTAGGAAACTAAGATAGATGGAAACTGTTACCTTAGAACAATAGATAGATAAAAGATACGAACAATGTGAAACTTTGATACCAAAGTTTATTAGGGTCAAATGCATAATCGCATAACGGTGTCGGGTACGTACTCAAAATCCCATTGATGCGTAGCTTACTAACTACTCGGTGTTGCAGCAGCGGTGCAACACCCCACCCGATTCCACCCTATCCCATAAAATCCTTCCCTCCTACTGGCATGGGGTGGGCCTGGCGTAATCCAGGAATGACCCTCGAGTCAGCTCCATGTCAGATGATGATGATGATGATGAAATCGCATAGTAAACAAGTATCTCCATTGTCAAATTTGGCATCATTTCTAAAATATGCAGAAGATACACTTTATGTGCTCTTTCTAACATTGTGTTCCTAAATAAGAGGAAAGGTGCGTATCTTCTCAGCATAATTAATTGAAAGAATTGTTTTATTCTTCCACGCAATCCCTAAACACTAACACATTAACAGGTTCCAACAAATATAGACCCTTAAAAAATAATTTTCTTTGAACTCCAAATAATCATTGCTGTTTTCACAGCAATATTATACAGAAATTATCTTCTGGGTGACTCATCTTGAAAATCCACATTCACAAATG
>JABXWE010011897.1:0-34601 GCA_014611495.1 Limonius californicus | reverse complement strand
GTTAATTGTGAAGAGCTGCAAATCATATATGAAATGACAAATTATAAAAGATAAATCATAAACACACACTCCCTCAAGTAAGTCAAGCATGATATCAACAGAAAAGTTTTGTGTAAGATGAAAATCTTCAATCTGGTGAAATACACTATTTTCTTTAATACCAGTTTTGGAACTATCATTAGTAATAATATCACTTTCATAATTAGTTTTATTTCGAAGAGCTGATGAATCTTCGACACATTGCCGAATAGTTAATGATTTTGGCACTTTACAAAGTCTACAGAAATAATTGGCACTGAAAGACTCTACAAAGCCCAGCATTGAATTTAATCCTAGATTATCCCCAACTAATAGCCCCAAATCAAAATATATTTGTTGCTGGCCAGATTCTAAATTTAAAGTGATTCCTGTAGTGCGTAGGAAATTTATTTCAGAAATTAATCTTTGAAAAATCATGTTCCCCATTCTTTTTTTATCTTTAGACTTAAATAATTGAACTAAAAATATGTTTTTCAATGTAGACCTATACTGATACGGTAGGCAAGGTATACTTGCATACACTGCACCTAATTTTTGATCACCGGAATGGGACCCTAAAACATTTCCGGGTTCAAAGTCATCATAATAAATGAAAATGGGAAACATGTTTTCTTTATGATTATTATTTTTTTTTCGCCAAAGATCGCCTTGAATAAAATTTTCAAGGTGAATACGATCTTCCATTAGACTTTTAACATAGATTGCAGTTTCCTTGTATACATTGGGCAATTCGAAAAACTTCTGCAGTACATCTCTTAATGGAATAAACACACATTTATTTTGTTCTACATAGACATTTGGTAAATTGTGAACAGTTCTAACTTTTAACTTTTCACCCAAATTTATTTCTGTAGGTTTGACATAATATCCTGTGTCTTGAAAGTGTTTAAATCGCTTGTATTCAGTTTCTAAATTATGAAATGAAGTAGTTAAAGCTTTGAAACAATTTCGTAAAAACAAAGAAATTTTGTCATCCTGAAGGTTTAAATTATTTATGACAGCACTACACTTTGTTATTAATCTACTATTACAAATTTCTATTACCGTCATTATGATTTCTTGAACTTTACTTCTACAAATCGAAGTATCATTATAAAGGCCAGAAACAAACAGTAGGATTTTGCTTCGAAATTCTTCAATTAGCTCCTCAGTATTTAAATCTCCAATAACATGCTCCTTATTAGCAACAGACATACTTACTTCAATTGTATGAACATTAATATTTGGTAAATTGTGAATACAATTCTCTACAGTATCTTGTACAGGTTTTTTTTTAAACTCAACGTTTTCTTTGTTATTTGTTTCATGCACAGAACGGGCATGTTTTTGAAAAGAACGTAAAGTGGAAAATTTCCTGAAACACCCAACCTCTACACAAGAAATCTGTCCTGTAGTTACTCCATGAATTAACTTAAAATGAAGAACTAATAGTTTAGATGTTTTAAGAGATTTTCTACATAGAAAACACTTCATTGTCAACTTTTAAAAGTACAACGTTTTTGAAATTAGGTAAATAAAAATTACTGATTATTTTGATCCTCAATTTGATGTAGATCAGATACGAATGAGTCAACACAAATATGTTTGTTGTCCCACGGAGTTGAAATTTTATAGATTATTTTTTGTATAGCAGACCAAACATGATCACATTCAAGAGGATATTTCAATCTTAAAACATGAAAAATTTTAAAAGGCACATCTACTGCTTTCAGTAAATTATCAACACTATACAGTATGTCATTAACTGAAATCAAGGTGTCATATTTCTGTAAATTACTACCTACCACTAAGATAACTGGCTGACAAGTTTCTTTTAGTTCCAAATATTTTCGGTTTCTTCGTTCTAGGCAGGGTTGTAAGTCATTGGCTGACTTAAGGTGTGTTACAAAACTCTCCTGAATTTCTAGTTTTGATGGTTTCCACTTAATTTTCTTTGATTTTCCTTTAGCATTAATAATATAATTTTTCCCAAATAGGTAGGGGAGAATCATTAATCCCACAGCTATTTCCTCGTCTAAAATTTATGAAAATATAATATATATTAATAGTGTGTACAGAATAAAGCTTGCTTTACCTTCTGAGTCAATATTTTCTTTAAAAAGTTCCTTAATATTAGTATCGGTACTCTTTGCTGCTAATTTTAAAATTTTCTTGACTAGTTTTGGTAATTCCACAAACAGTTTGTTGTCCAGGTCTTTATATTGCTGACTGAAGTCACTTTCCAGCTAAAAAAATATGAGATACAAAATGTAGGTATAGGTACAAAAAAATAGTAATCTGTACCAAAGTGTAACCAAGAGGTTTCTTAAGAGATGGAAATTGTTTGAAATAATTGTCAACGCTGTCAAGATTATTCAGAATCTGGGATCTGACGTTATGGGTAAATTTCCATTTATTATAAACTTCTGGCCACGGTTCTGTATTATGTTGTAACCATATTTTTGTTTCTTCTTCTTCCAATCGTATCGTTTCAATTTCTACAAAATAGAATCTGTTACTGATGTATTTATTTAAATCATTAGTTGATGCATACCTTCACTGTCGGACTCTTGCCTTTTTTTCTGTAGCAAACCAGAATCTCTTAAGCGTCTTCGACGGTTGTGGTATTTGTCAAATAATTTTCCCCGAGCGCACCTCTTATATTTGCCTTTGCTATCACACATGTAAGGGGTGTAGTACGTGGCAATATTTTCTTTGGGAAACAATTGCTTTATTAGGCGTGCTAAGTGTTTGAACCTTTCCGTGGGAATTCTAAAATTGGATGAACACAAATTAAACTGAGCTTCAGAAAGAATAGTAATTAAATTTTACATTTTTGATGGGCCGGCATTTGTCAATTCATTGTTAATTATTATGGCGACTAATTTATTTCGTATCGATTCAGTGAATCTCCCCGAAGCACTTAGAACTTCTCGCCCTTCCAAACTTCCTTCCAAAAAGGACTTAATATTCTAAAAAAATCATTGTGTAAAACTGGGGCTAAATTATATTGTGAGACCATCAAAACTTACGAAATCGTAGTTAAGTGGTTCGTCAGACGAATATAAATCTTCTATTTTTTTTACACAGAACGCATTATGCTTTTTAAATGGTGTTGGGACATGCTCTGAAAAACATTACCAATAACGATATTAAAAAAACTTATTGGTTTCATGCATTTCACTTACCTAGAGGCTCATCATTCAAAAAATCTAAATTACCCTCTAATTCAGCCTGAACAGAATGTGATGATGATGATGTTCCAGCAGATACTGTAGTTGCAAATGATTGGGGAGATAATGAAAATGAAGAGTGATCTGTATCCAAATATTGTATTTCCAAATCTCTTACATTAGCGCTCGGACTAGCACCAATGTTAATTGTGGCACGATAAATCTGATTGTATTCTTTTATAAATTTAGCCCTATCTCCGATCTTGGGGATGAGCTCCTTAATCAATTCATCAGTTAAGCAAGTAAATGCTTCAGTATCTATACCATGTTCTAAAATTGAAGATCAAATAAAACCAGACAATATACAAGTACGGTTTCCTTTCACAGATCGTTTCAATTAACCCTGCGTTACTCGCGCTATGATTTGTAACACAGTTGCTCGCGGGTGAGCGTTCCGCTCACGTAGTATCCTTGCATGTTTGTTTGAACAAAAAAAATACAATATAAGCAAAAACCGGATTTGTTAATAAGACAGTTTGATTTTACAGTTATCACCTATTAATTAATTATTTAAAAATTCTAAATATAATTATTAAAAAGTAACACAAAAAATTCTAAAAATAATTACCAAAATGGAAAGCAAACAAAAACTAAATATATAATTATTAAAAAGGAACACAAAAATTCTAAATGTAGTTATCAAAAAGGAACAATGCAATCTCATCCTCTCTTTCTAATTTTTCCAAAATTTTTAAAAGCCGCGATTCTTCTTTAGGGTCCTTTTTCCGAACTTGGGGGGACCAAAATTAAGTTTACAGTCACTCAAACAATTAGTACCAACTACCAATCGCCGTTCAATAAATACCTTCAATTATCTCAAAAATATAAAACGCAACTGCCGGTAAAACTTGTAACACTAATGCACGCACAGTGAGCACTGCGATTACTAACACGCCCAGCCACCAACACAGCCCTCGGTCGGTTGGTTTAATAAATAGTTAAAAGGGCATTACTATGTTGTTTTCTATATGTATATTAAGGATTACATAGATGGACAAATCGGTACTTGCAAAAGTGTGCCGTTTGCAAACGACATTTAATGATTTAATGAAGGTGAGCGCGGCGCTCATCCCGCGAGCAACGCAGGGTTAATGAATAAATAGAAAATTAAATAACATCAAAACATTCGATCAGATGAGACAGTCGCCATTCTTCGAGAATGGTTTTAACTTCTTTAACTTCCATTCTTCAGACAACTACAATTTGAATTTCACAAATTGACAAATCACCTACCAAACTAAAAAAATAATATTAAATAAAGTTACTTACACGCAATAAACGGCTAACAATCAATCACTCTAGAAGCCGGATCATCCACAGCAAATACCACACCACTTCAACTTTTAATTGTAACTGACCCCAAATCACTAACATAATAATTATTTAGGCGCGAAAACTTGGAGAACAATGAAACGGAGGCTAAAAGTGCAAACTGCACAATTCTCAATCTATTAATAGCGCTAAGGTCGCATTATCAGGACGTCGCGTCTGCGTTTAATTGCTAAAATTTAATAATCAAATTTAGTATGTTTAAATCAACCACACACTTTCTGTAAATGCAACTATATCAAATTCGTAATCTATTAATAACCATGGGTTCCTATCATAATCACTTCGCGCCTGCGTCTAAAGAATTAAAATTTAATTAATTAAATTTAGCATGGTTAAATCAACCACACACTTTCTGTAAATGCAACTATATCAAATCGATATCACTAGCAAAACAATAATTTCTATAATCTACAACTCCCTATTTTTAAAATCTAGCTTACTGGGATTGTACGAAAATGAGGATGTTACAAAAAGTACTAATAGTTCTTTTAATGTAACAATATTGGTATCTTTTTTTGTTAACAAAATTAATGTGGTTACAGTAACAAGTATGAAGTTATGGTATTTGTAAAAATTACAATAAATTATAGTTACATTAACAATATTTCTCATAACAAGTACAGTATTGTTATTAGTACCTATTGCTTTTTTTCAGTGCGCTTTCGTTGAGAGAATTGGCAGCGTTTGATTTGCAATACGCGCGGGCAAGCGCTCGAAAGAGCTTTGCGCCTTTGGAAGGCTACCTAAATTCAATTAAAATTGTTAAAAATAGCTGCAGGTGGGTTTATTTAGTGGATTTTATACATATGGGTATTCGCTGTCCAGTCATGTACATTCAAGTCAACCTTAAGAATTTAAAAGCGCAGGCCGGCCGGCAATAACGAAGGCCCCGTCTAAAAATAGCGCAGTCCAGGTAGTCAGACGAGGGGAAATTAGTAACGGTTTGGATTCTTTTATTTTCATTTTAAAATAAAGTGCTAGTTTGTTTGGCTGGTCTTAATTATTTCATTATTATTTAATTTAGTGAAGTTGTCATAAATTGCTTTATCCACTATTCACATAATTGACAAACTTATTAATATTAGGGAACAACCAGGGCGAGTTAGGGAATAGATTCCAAGTTCCTAGGTGTTTAAGTCAGCCAACTCAACTTAGATTTATCAGTTTTTATAGTTGATTTTACTATTTCATTTGCACATTCTTTTAAAATTTTAAAGTAATGTCCAAGTAGCTTTGGAATGAGGTTGTGAGGGCGGCGTGATCGGGTAGGGACGTGTGTATTATCCATTACATTTCTTCACCTGTTGTACAAAACCAACCCTTTACCTTTATTTAAACAAAAATACCTAAACACAGGTTATTTAATTTTGCTTTAATAATAACAATGTGGGAATGGGAGTGCTCGCAGAGCGCTTCGTGCGAAAGTGCTTAGCGAGACTAAAATCAAGACAATTTTGGGGGCAAACAATAGAGTGAAAGTGTGAGGATGTCCACCCGGGGACGGAGGAGAGGAGAGCCACTGCCGCCTCTGCAAGATGCTATATCAAAAAGGGGAGGGAACGGCGACCGACACAGGCCACAACAACACTGAGGGTGAGCAGTTAAAAGCTAAGTGTCGCAGGCCTAAGTAGCCATTGTAGCCCTTTGTAGTCTTTAGCAGTAGTTGGTAGCACTGGTAGTCTAATAGAAAACTAGAAAAAGGGAAGGACGCGCTTTGACACTTTAATCTCCCTAACCCAGACTAATTTCATAGAACTTACTCGCCCTTAATTAACTAATTACTTGCTTAATTGCTTTATTACTTAGCAGTGTTTTGATTGGTCATGCATGTAAGCGTGCTGCTGGGATTTGTATTGGATGT
The DNA here is from genome assembly GCA_014611495.1 of Limonius californicus. NCBI lineage: Eukaryota > Metazoa > Arthropoda > Insecta > Coleoptera > Elateridae > Limonius > Limonius californicus. Next base: position 28,157 of record JABXWE010011897.1, on the reverse strand, counting down.
TTATGTGATGGGGGTCGGATATGTGTTTGATGTGTTCGGCGGCTCGCTGCATCAAGAGGTGGACGCTGGACGCATAATCTAGGAGGACCGGCCGCGACATGGGAGGTCTGGGCGCGAGAGGGGGGATGTCCGAAGAGAGGTGGGAGGAATGTGCGCGCTGGCTGAGGAGTCCGCTCAGGAGTCGACTGGGGAGGGATAGGATGGCGAGGAGGGGGAGGCAGTAGGAGGGGGAGGACAGAGGAGAGGGAGCGAAGCAGGTGCCAGTGGGAAGGAGGACGCTGGCTATCTGGCTGTCAACGGCAGAGGGGAGGGCTGGGGATACGAAGGAGGTACAATCTAGAGTCGACCTTCCAACTGAGTGGAAGGGCAGTGGTGGTCAGTGCGGCGAGTATTACGTGGTTGGTTGGTCATTGGGACACACGGAGGGGAGCTGTCTGTTACCTTAGAACAATGGCCAGGTGGGAGACGCGAGCAGGGTGAAACTTTGATACCAGGGTTTCTTGGGGTCGGGGGCATGGTCGCATAGCGGACAGTGTGAATGGGTTTGGGAGTGAATATTAAGTGGGTTGTTAGTTATTGGGAAACTAGGAGATGTGCAATCAGTAACCTTGGAACAAAACATGGATGTGAAATACGATCAAGTAACCTTAGAACACTACATAGATGTGAAATAAAAACACTGTGAACCTTCGATATCAAAGTTGATTGGGGCCAAATGCATAATCGCATAACGAGCAGTTTAAATAAGTTTGGGAGTAGATATTAAGTAGGTTCTTAGTCATTAGGAAACTAAGAGATGTGCAATCAGTAACCTTAGAACAATAGCATGATGTGAAATAAGAAGAATGTGAAACTTTGGAACCAAAGTTTATTAGGTTCAAATGCAAAATCGCATAACGGTTTCGGCTACGTACTCAACAACTCCATTGATGCGTAGCTTACTAACTACCCGGTGTTGCAGCAGCGGTGTCTTGCGATATACATTGCAGACATGCTAACATTGTGCAATGCCCCACCCGATCCCGTAAATTCCTACCCACCTACTGGCATGGGGTGCGCCTGGCGTATCCAGGATCGACAATCGAGTCAGCTCCATGTCAGATGATGATGGTGATAATGAACCCCCGTTGACACCAGGTGGAGCTATGTATATCCATTCTTGGATAGTCTGTTGAAAAACAAAGACTTCATTCAAGCAGATGTTTTTGACAAATGTGTATCCATAATACCAGAAGAGAAACCAACTAAAACTATTGTACTAGACGATAACTTTTGGAAAAGAGTAACTAATTGTTGTACCATGTTGCAGTCAATTTCAAGTGCTATCACAAAAATAGAAGGAGATAAATATGTTACAATGCCTTACATATTTAATATGTTACTGGAAATTCAAGGAGTAAATAAAGCAAGTAATTTTTTACCAACCCAAGAAAAGAAAAATGTGCAAAAAATTTTAGAAAACAGGACTACTGTTTTCATGCACAATGTACATTTAGCGGTTTATTTACTTCATCCTAAATTAAAAGGTGAAAAGCTCAATGATAGACAAATGACAGGTGCAATAACATTTATTTTACAATTAGGTGAAGGTATAGGACTTGATAAAAGTGAAGTATTAAATGAAATTGTAAATTATAATGTAAAGGGTGAATTATGGAAAGAGCCATTAATGTAGGATGCAGCTGGCTGTAGTGACCCCACATTTTGGTGGAAGGGAATGTGTAAAAGTAAAAAACTCTCGAATATCGCAGTTAGAATTTTGAATTTTCCAGCTAGTACTGCTAGTTGTGAAAGAAACTGGAAGGTATTCTCATCTATTAAGGCAAAGAAACGAAACCCATTGACTATTGAGAGAACAAAAAAACTTGTAGCAGTTAAGTGCAACTTGAATTTGTTAACACCCGAGGATTTGAAAAAAATCAATGCGACACAGACTTTACAAATTGAAAATAGTAACCTAGAGGAGGACATTAATGGAACTTTTGAAGACGAAACTTGTAATAATTCTGATTCGGAAGACCTTGACTAGAACACTGAGCACCTTGTTGAAGACACAGATTACCTGGAGTCTGACAATGAAAATATTAACGAATTTCAATCTGATACAGGCTATGATAACATTACAGATGTTAATAGTAATATAGAAATAGAAGAAAAACCCGAAGACAATGAAAAGGTTGCGAGTGAAATTGAAAATAAAGAAATATATGAAATAGGAGTATTAGAAGATCGCCATGAAGTCCAAAGATGGAACTGAATTATCATGAAAGTAATACTCAAAGCCATTAAGCCAGAAAAAAGATTTTGCATTTGAGAGCAGGTTATAAGATGTTGTCAAAACATTAAAACTTGTATAATAATTTTAAACTTATTTTTATGCTTATATAACATTCATGTACCATATGTACAAAAAAATTTTAGATAAAGGGTGGCTTTGTATGTCAGATCGTATGTCGCACTTTGAAACTGCTTTTAAATTGAGGGGATCGAGGGTTTATTTTCAAGTACATATTACAATAAATGTTCAAAATGTCCACCGTTTTCATCCAAGCATAAATTTACACGCCTTTTCATGTTATCAAATGCGTTTTGGAGCATAACGGGTGTGATATTGGCACATTCTTCAACTATTCGGTTGCGCAACTCAAGAAGTGTGTGAACTGGAATTTTAAAAATTGTGTTTTTCAAATGCGGAAAAACAAAGTAATCAAGAATAGTCAAATCTGGTGATCTCGGCGGAAATTCTGGTTCACAACGTAAACTGATCAGGCGATCGTCGAAAAACTGACGCAAATAAGCAATGGATTGTGGAGTCGTATGGGAAGTGGCACCGTCTTGTTGGAAATATCCATGTTGTAGCTCATCGTCATGAAGTTGGTGTGTGAAGGGGTTTAAGATATTGTCTCGATATCTTGAGCATTGACGGTTCCTTCAAAGAATATGGGAATTAATCGTCTTCTAGAGACACCTATCCATAGACCAATTTTCTGGGGATGTAACGGGGTCTCACAAAATATATGAGGGTTTTCAGCACTCCACATCCTCATGGTTTGTGAATTAATATACCCTGATAAATGAAACCATGCTTCATCTGTAAAGAATGTTAAATCCAAGAGGTCATTGTTATTCAATAAATGTTGAGTGAACCATTGGCAATACAACACGCGCCTGTTATTATCACCCGGTAACAATTCATGAGTTGTCTGCATCTTGTAAGGAAATAGACCAATGTCTCTTCTCAAAATTGTTCTACAGGTACCTACAGATACAGAAACTTGTTGTACGAGTCGGCGCAATGATGTTGTAGGTGCTTCATTCATAATCTCTTGAACATTTTGAATGGTCTCCTCTGTACGGACTGTTGGCCTTCCACTTCCGCTCTTCCGTGTTGCGCTTCCTGTTTCTCTAAATAACCGCACACAATTTCGTACCACATTAAAAAAGTCGGCCTCCAGAAACACAAAATCAGGAAACTGTTGTCGAAATTCAACCATACAAGGGCGGATACTGTAAATCCATTCCTCATTTTCAAGATTTCCATTGCGAAAATAAGATTCAACGATGAATCGCTTATGTATTTCTGTAAACACCATTATTAAATTAAATCTGATTAAAACTGACATTTAATTGTCATAAAATCATCAAAGACCGAAATTGAAGTACAAAGCCACCCTTTATCTAAAATTTTTTTGTACATAAAATAAAGTTAAAAAGGGGATATTAATGCTTTTTACTTTTGCCTGTTTCAGATTCGACTATTGATTAATAATAGTAATTTTACCAATTATTTTAAAGCTTACGACATAAGCGATTGATCCACACTGTTAGAAATTTTTAAAAATGATCATAAATGTCCAGGTCACTTACCTAAAAAAAAATGACCGGTCCTATTACAACACTACAAAGTTGTCATTTTAGATCGTCAGATAAAGTAATAAATGCTTATTAGTAAATATTATTCAGAAGTGGGAGCAGTTCTGAACAAGTTACATGTACAGGGCTATATTTTAGCAGTGACCTCGCACAGAGTAGATCAGTAGGGCCCAAGAACTGCTGGAGTTGTTACACTGGGTCTAATATTTTACATTGAAAGAGATCTACCTCGGAAGATTGACGGCTCATTTTGATAAATTAAACAAGTTTTGCAATTGGTTAGAGCCTTAACACACTATCGAAACATCAAGAACTTAGAGACCATGGCGTAACATCAGTTTTAGTTAAAAATAGTGGAACTAAAAGTGTTAAAAACACCCATAATTTTATAAGAAAAATTAAGCTCAATGTTTCTTGTTTGAAAGTAATTATAGCTTGATTTTTCATGGTTTTCTATGTTGGCTCTGAAATCAATATACATTAGCGTTCAATAAAAAAATTATGAAAATGTATAAAAGCATTTTTATTAAGTTCACACAAAAGACAACACTTAAATAATTGCATTCACAAAATAAATGTTTCTGTACAGTAATTACAATTCCTTATCCAAAAATACAATTTGTGAATCACAAATCTATTTTACCTCTGTTTTATACCGTAGGACTAAACCGTGATGTAACTAACAGAAGAAAGAAAGACTAGTACTGAAAATTAATTTAATTTTAAATAATAACATTTTTTAGTACGACGGACGTGTTAAGTAATATTAGGCACATACAAAAATGTAACCGCTTTCAAGAATAACACAATGTCGAGTTAACCATACGAAAGTTTTTGTACAATTAGAAATAACAATCAAGTAAATAAAACTTAACCACTCCTACATGCGCACAATCCAACCTGATATTTGAAGACAATTCCATTAAAAGTTAGTTTCATAAAAAAATTGCACAACAAATATGCAAGAAAAGTAGAATAGCTCCACTTTCCAATAAACATTTGCACTTTGTTTGTTGAATTACTTAAAATATGCAAAAATTGAACTATAAAAAAATAAATATAGTACATCTAAAGTGGCTATTCAGTTAGAAGGAGATAATTGTTAATACACAATTATTTAAAAGTTAGCAGGAGACTAAAATCAAACAACATGGACTTCTACGATGTTCTTTAACAATTTCATTTATCAGGGGTTTTTCGAAGGGGTGTTAGTCTTAAGCCCTTTGCAAGCATTTGTTCCTCAAAATCACGGTCTTCTTCTGAATACCTGAAATCAAAATATGTATAATCTAAAACAAAAAGAATGCACACTTTATTGAAATATTTTAGGGTTTCTTTTTTTTAAGTATTTTACCCCAAACATTGTTTCAAGAATTAAAAATGTCTGAGGGGGGTCTATGAGGCCTTACCTGACATGCCTAAAGATTATTAAATACGTAATTTTGAAGACCCATAAGCCCCCTCTACTCTGAAAATGATTCTGATTTAATCATGTCCAGTATGTTTATGTAGTAAGCTAGCAACTATAGACAGGGTGTTCCCAAATTATGCCAAATAGTGAAAAATTGTTTATATTGCATTTCAGCAATAAGAATTAAGAAAACAAAAAGCATTTCTACTAATGTGATAATCTAGAAACACCTCCTGTACATTTAACAAGCTGTATAAGTGCTTACCTAATTAAAAAATTATGACATACCATGCCTTGCAAAAATTGATGCAATTTGCCTTAATTTTTGTGTGTTAAGTGACTGAATTTATGGAAATGTTATTGCACATGTCTTTAGTACAAAATTGAATTAATTGTGTTAAAATAGTATAAACATGTAATCAAAATTTTAATCACAATTTAAAAATAGACAGGAATGGAAAGTCATGCAAGGACCATGCATTATAAATATATTAAACTAGCAATAAATACACAATAAATATTAATGTAACACAATAGGATAAAAGTACTCAAGATCCACCACCTTAACACTTCATGCATCAAACAAACAGTTAAAGTAACAGACCAACAACTGATAAACAAACAGCAAAAACAACAACAAAATGAGGGGAAAACGAAACGGGTGCATGATATGGGGATGTTTTAAATTCGCTGCAACAGTTGAAAGCTGAGGAGCGGAGCCTCTACGATAGGACAAGCACCTTAAACGATCTTGCTCCAACAGAGCAATCAGGGAGTCGCGCTTCGCTACAATCTCCATCATTTCGTTTATGATGCTGCTTTCCATTTTTACGTCTTCCTTTGTTTTATGGTCTTCTGTAAACAAAAAACAATTTGAAGTTGGCGACATTTAAACAAAGGGCAATTAATAAATATCTAAATATATAATAATTTCAACAGTTTTTATTTTTGTATTTATTGCTTGATACATATTTTAAGATGTTTAACATTTAATACTAAAAACCGTACATGGTAAACAAAAGGTGTAGCTATAGTAATAGAATGTTAGATTTTGGTCTTGAACATTTCAAGAGAGGGTCTCTCCAATCTTATATGGATGGTTCAAAGATGGAAAGAAGAGGGACTAGAGCAGGTGTTTATGGTCCTGGTTGCTGCTTTGAACCCCTAGGTATCAAAACTATCAACTTTAAAGCCTAGGTCTATGCTATAAACCTTTGCACAAGAATAAACTTAGGGAAAGCTTTAAAGGTGAAACTATTGATATCCTCACAGACAATCAAGCACACTTGTGTAGCCTATGCTCATCTGGGACTGTCTGAGCAACCTCAAGCAACTGGCTAAAAACGACCACACATCTCTTAGTGGGTGCTAGGGCACCATTAAGAGTCGAACTGACAGAAGGCAAATAAAGGCCAAAGTCCTCAATCTTAAATAATAATAATGATATTGATAATGGTCTTAAAAATTTTAGACCTCACTCCTCAGGCGAGCATTCCTTCAAGAGAAGATCCCATCAATGAAATACGGATGGTTCGAAGATGAAAGGAGGAGGGTCTGAAGTGGGTGTTTGTGGTCCCATTGCCACATTTTCGAACTCCTAAGTGCCCATACCACCATTTTCAAGCTAAGGTCTATGCTATAAACTTCTGCACAAAAATAAACCTTAAGAAAGGCTACAAAGGTCAAGTATTGAAACCCTCACAGATACCCAAGTAGCAATAAAGGCTTTAAAAGCCTACACTGTGAATTCAAGTTTGTCTGGGAGTGACTTCATGCAACTGGCTAACCATAACCACGTAACTCTATGGTGAATAAGGCAAATAAAGACCAAAACTCTCAATTTTTAATAATAATAATAATGATCTTGGTCTTGATCTCCAATACTTCTAATGAGTGCAATTTTAAGAACTGAATTTGTTCCTTCCTTGAAGGTGAAGTGTGGGAGTGTTTATGAATTTCAAAGAAATTCCAATACATTTAATTTGTTATATCCTATTAATTAATTGTTCTGTTTCAGCATGTGTAATATAGTTTTATTTTTCTGAATGTTTGTATTTATAGCACCCTAGGTGTTCTTTGTACATTCGTAATTGTCTGGTCTGTATACACAGAATTACATTATGAAAATTTAATTTGTAAAGTGGGAATTCAATAAATAATTTTTTGTCTTTGGCTGATAAGATAAGATATTCAAACTGTTTTTGGTTGTTTTAAAAAGTACATTAAATGTATTTATTTTATTAATGATTTTCTCTGATATGTTATCAAAATGTGGAATCAAAACATACTTGATTTATCAGAGTGACATGTTGTATAATCATTTTCTATCAATAATTTATAATCTTTCGTTTTAATTAAGGTGTAAATTACTTTAGTATTACAACAACTACTACATGTAATTTGTTTAATAATAGCTTCTTTTATTATAATTAATTCTATTTAAAGCAACCATCAAAACTCAAAGATCTATATTATATGGTTTTATGAGGACGAAAGAGTTGTGTGGTATTGTAATATCTATTTGTGTACAGAAATTTAAAGAAATCCTTATATGTACAGTAGAACCTCGATAATCCGAACCTTTGTAATCCGAACGCTCGATAATCCGAACGCCGTTTTGGGAAAAATAAAAATAATCAGAATGTACATTATGTACATAAAATATAGTTACCTTACTGTAGCACAGTAGTATTTCATAAAACAAACTATGTATTTACCTTTAACAATACAACGTGCTTCTTATTTTATGGGAAATAGTATGTCAGTGTTCATTTTTTGCATGCTACTATGCCTGGAAAGCACTTTGTTTGGTAATCCGAACGATTTGATAGTCCGAACCACCCCCGGTCCCAATTAGTTCGGATTATCGAGGTTCTACTGTATATGGCTTTTACAGGCCGTGTCGGCCCATTGCCTGGGTTATTTTTCTCCACTCTTTTCTATCAGCGACTTTTCTTCTCCAATCTTCTATTCCCATTTCTCTCAGGTCCCGTGTCACCTCCTCCTTCCATCTACTTCTTGGTCTTCCTCCAGCCCTTACCCCTATCGGATTTATGTTTAGCACTATCGTGGCCATTCTGCTGCTCTCCATACGCTGTACATGCCCCAGCCATCTAACTTGTTGTTTCACATATCGCACTATTGTCGTCTCGTTGTAAAGGTCCTCTAGTTCTTTGTTTGTTCTTCTTCGCCACTCCCCGTCTTCTTTCTACCCGCCATAAATTTTTTTCGGCATGTTTCATTCCCAAATCAGCAGCTTTATCTCTTTTACTCTCCCTAATTTCCACACTTGGTATCCATATGTTGCTAGAGGCTTCAGCACTGTTTTGTAGTTGTATTTTTTCTTTTCTCGAAAAAATTTTGACTTCAGAATAGGTGCTAAGGCTCCTGCTGCTTTATCCCCTCTTATCAGTCTCGTTTTTGTTTCTTCTTCTTCTCTTCCGTCTTCTGTTATCTGTACCCCTAAGTATGTGAATACTTTTACTGTTTCCATTTCCAGTGCTTCTTCGCTCTGTCGTTCGATTTTTAGGCTTTGGCTTTCTGTTGTGTTAGCTTTATTCATCAGCATGTACTTCGATTTCCTGCCATTGATGTGTAGCCCTACTTCCCCCGCCTTCTCTTCGACTTTCTTTATTACTTTTGTCAGGTTTTTTTTGCTATTTGTTATTAGCACGAGATCATCAGTGTAGGTTACACATTGATGTATTTCATTGATAATACTTCCTGTTCTGTTTATTTTACTTCTTATTACATATTCAAGCACTATGTTAAATAGGATCGTAGAGAGTGGGTCTCCTTGTCTGACAACGTCTCTGACTTGGAAGCTCTCTTATATCCTTCCTTTCCATTTCACGTTGTTTGATGTATTCTGTAGCATCATCTGTACCAAATTGATCAGCATTTTTGGTATCTTTAAGTTCTTCATAGCCTTATATACCTTTTCCCTCTTTATGGTATCATATGCTTTTAGCAAGTCGATGAAAGCAACATGGATTATTGTACTCTCGGCACATATCTTGGGTTTCTTTAAGATAAACAGTTGATCAGTGACTGAACTAAATCCTGCTTGATATTCCGCTATTTCCCTCTCTGTATAGAATTGTAGTTTATTCCTTAGAGTTGTTGGGAGTATTTTGTAAGTTGCATCTAAAAGAGCTACTCCGCTGTAATTGTTGTAGACTGTCCTTTCTCCCTTTTTATGGATAGGGGTTATTACTGCTTCTGTCCATTCTTTTCGGATCTTCTCTTGTTGCCATATTTTGGTAATTAAATTGTGTAACCTCTTAGTTAATTTCTCTCACCCATACTTGATTACTTCGTTTTTTTTTTTCTTCTGGGGATCTTCCATATAAATTTATTTAGTGTGGTACTTATTTTGTCTCTTGTTGGGGGTTCTATGTTTTCTGTTACTACTTCTTCTTCTTCTGTTTCTTCGGAATTTTTCCTTTTTTTATGTTCTTCATTTTTTTGGCTTCTAGCCTCTTCTCCCTTCAGTAATTCTTGAAAATAATTTTCCCATCCTTTAATTATTTGATCTTCATTACTTATTCTTTCTCCAATTTCGTTCTTAAATGCTAGTGGTGTTTGTTGGTAAACTCTTCTTGATGCTTTACTTCTTGGTAAAAGTTTTTTATTTCTCTTTATAGTATTTTTCCATCTGTTCTGTGTGTCTTTACCAGAATTTCCTCTTTGCCTTTATATAGATTCTTTCTGTCTTTCTTCTTTGCTTTGCATATTTTTCTCTATTCGGGTTTCTATCATTTTCTTCCTTGCCTTTAGTTTTTCTTCTCGTTCCTTTTCGCAGTCGCTGTTGAACCAGATATTTGCCGCTTTATTTTTTCTTTTCTTGTTTAGAGCATGATCTGCTGCACTCTTTACACAATCTTTAATCTCGATATTGTCTTCAATCTTTCGTCTTGCTTTTATTCTTGTTTCAATTTCTGCCTCATATTTCTTTTGCCCTTCTTCTTGTGTTAAAACTTACTACCTTGTATTCTGATTTTCTTGTTCTACTGGGTTGTCTTATCTTTTTCTCGAGATTGCCTTCCACTGAGACTGTAACTAAATAGTGGTCAGAGTTTGCATCTGCCACTCTTCTCGATTTTACATTCGTCACCATTTTTATATGTTTTTTTTTATATCAGCACCCTTATTACCACAATATTAAGAACATCTAAATAGGTATTTCGGCAACTAAGTTACCATATTCAGCAGGAACTACTGAACTTAAATTGTTTAAAGTCGCTTTAGCTGTGGAAACCCCTGAATATAAATTCTTCGCCACATTAACAATGGAAGTCTAATATTTATGTATATTTTTTATAAATAAACAGCGGTAGTTTGTTCTTTTAATAATTTTTATGGTTAAGGCCTGTATGACAAGGCACAGAATGTTGTACAAAATTCTGTCTGCGAGCATGCGCAAATAGATACAAATTACCTTAACATCTGTGAGAAAATTGGCAAAATAGTCATGTAACTGATGATAAAGTAGAGTTCTAACAAGATTTTATAATATTAGGTTAATACATAAGTTGGTAGTTTTTATTTATTTATTTTACGTGAAGGCACGACAAAGCAAACAAGCTGCAGCAATAAAAACCGCAAGCGAGATAAGAGACAGCGCATGGAGTGTCGACAGGCGGGGTAAACATATTCTTCTCTGCCCTCTGTAATTGTTAACAAACACTAAAAATTGCTCGATTGCGCATTTTTGCGACGCCGACTTTCTATAAAATTCTGTAGGGCTAAGTGTCTTGAAAATTATTAAATATCTTTCTTCTGTTTCCCTGTACAAATTTTGTATTTGAGTGTAGATAGTTCATAAATTTAAGAAACACTTTGATAATTTAAATGCTAACTCTCAAAAACAAATAAACATACGACAACAAACCAAGACTACGTTTTTTCACTAAAATAAATGTAGTGCTCGTACTTAATTTATAGACACCCTGTACATTGTTATAAAAATTGAAACACCCAGAAAAGTTTAACTATATTAAACTACATTTGCTAGAATACAACCTACTATTAAAATCTAATAATATGATAAAAATATTAGGTATTAGTTGTGGCAAACATTAATTGAATGTATTGGAATGTATTTGAAATTCATAGATGGAACATAGAACCAGAACCAAAACCAAGACTGAGACTATCATTAAATGTACTGTTACTGTAACTACACCAGTTGTACTGCTTCTGATAATAGTGTTTTAAACTTGTTGAAGTACATATCAAGTGAAAAAACAAAAAATACCATTAATATTATACTTTCTTAAGAATTAATATGAACATCATAGAAGTAAGGCACAAAATAAATAATAAAATGGAAAAATTATAACTTATGCGATGATAAACTTACCATTATCTAATCTTTCTCTTAATTCTTGTTGCAGCCTTGCATGTCTGTCTTCTAACTCGAGCTCTTGGGCTCTAACCATAAGTTCCCGTTCGTACCTCCTCAGCTCTGTAAGGTCGCGCATCAGGTCGAACCATTCCTTCAGCAATTCAGCTTCATCTCTGACGTTTTGGGCTTCATCGCTTTCCCCACGAAGTGCCTTCTCAACCTTCACCCCCCTTTGTTCCAGTTCCCTGGTTTTGACTTCAGTTTCTTCGAGTTTTCGTTGTATTTCTTGAGCCATACGATGTCTAAGAAGTTAGTGGGTTGTGTTAGTTATTCAAAGTGTTACACACGTATTAACAAGTGAGTTGCCAAAGTACACTACTGGGGAATTCACATGCATGTGCACGTTTGCAATACGTACCGTTTGAGCTGTGCCTGTCTTGCTGCCTTGCGAGCTGTTCTGCTAACACGGCGACCTTCCTGCACACCAGATTGGTCCAGAGTGTCGCAAGAACTACGTTCTTGGCACCTCCAATCATGTTCCCCATCAGAACTGTCATCTGACAATCGAATAAATCATTATTTATTTAAGCAATGCTAAATTTTTTACGATTTACATTACTTTTTTGATGCAAGTCTTATTTCTAATGGAATAACCTGTATATTTACACAACTTAATACACATCAACCAATTCATTAGTACAGAGAATGATATATACAAATAAATGATAGAAATTAAAAGAAACAAAATTCATGTTGCTCACAAATAAATATTACAATTTTAAAAAAGTTTTCTTACAAAAAATTTGGCGTTTTAGAAAAGGGTTACCAGAAAAAGTTTCATGGTAAAGTTAGATTAGGTAAAGTGCCATAGTTTGGTTAAACTCTATTTGTTGAGCATTGAGCTAGAACGTCAACAAACGTATGTGTTTGACTCACCCGAGCGCGCGCTGTGATTGGTCTACGCTAGATAACGCTAATGCCTCATTACTTAAGGAGGAATTGACGCTCAAAACCTTTACTTTGCACTCATAATTACCGGGTTAAGTTTGTGTGCTTTTTGAGCAGTGCTTATCGGTTTTCGGAGCGTTTGTATAGTGCCTGGTGCTTATTTTCCTAAAATGGAGCAAGTTGTTCCAGAAACGTGTAATCGTAGGGGGCGTCCTACTACTTTAAATGAGAAACAATTAATAGTAAAATTTTATAATTCGATGTTAGAAGAAAATCCTGAGATTTTACTGACTGACATTGTACAATTTGTTGCTAAAACAGTGGGTGTTAGTGTTGCAACAGTAAAAAGAATTTTAAAGGAGTTTCATGATACTAAAACTTTGTCTTCTCCAAAATCTCCCGGAGTTAGAAAAAAACTTTTAGATGAAATTGATGATGCTGTTCTCTTTGCAATTTGTAAGAAGGTACGTGCTATTTTTAAACAAATTGTAATTTTTCTGTACAATATGCGAAACGTATTCCTAAACTTGCATTTCTGAGCTTGGTAAATTTCTATGTAGGTTCACGATTTTTTTTTACGAAATACCAACCATAAATAAAATTTTGACGGTCGTTAACAATGATGACCAATTGCCGAGTTTTAAGAGGTCGACTTTATATGGAATATTAAAAAAATTAAATTTTAAATGTTCAACTGGCTGTTATCAATCCATGTTAATGGATAGAGAAGATATTATCGCGTGGCATAGAAATTATCTTTTTATACCGATGAAACTTGGGTAAATGCTGGTAAGCAGATGTCTCCAAGTCCGTAAAACACCTTTACTTAAAAAAATGGTTCATTTCAGAACCCCCAATTCTTCTAAAAAAGAATTCTGACGGCGCGAACGTTAATTTAGAAACGCAAAGAATATTAAGTAAATACACATCTGGTAAATCAACGCACCTGTCAAGCGTTTGTTTACGTTCTAGCTCAATGCTCAACAAATAGAGTTTAGGTAAATGTTAAGTTATAATGAACTGGGGTTTAATTAGGTTAAAGAAAGATGGGAGATAAATTGAATGACACTTGGTAAATTCGATTAAAGTTAGGTTAGAGATCAATTGGGTTAGACTAGTTTATGTTACGTTAAAATTAAAATACATCAAATTAGAATTCAGTATGGGCACGTCAGTCTTAAAACAAAATTCCATTTGCACAGAAATAAATAGTAGAAATGTAGAACTTCCTTTCTTACAAAAAATACGAAATTTTTAGAAAAAAGTAACTGGGAAAAAGGTTATGTTAAGGTTAGATTAGGTCGATTATTTCACAATTAGCTTAAATAAAAGCTAAGTTAGAATGAGTTGGGGTTTAAGTATGTTACAGGAACGTTAGGTTAAGCTAGGTAATGTTAGGGTACAGTTAGAGCACGTCAAATTAGAATTCAGTATAGGCACGTGACGTCATGCCTGAAGACTAACAAAAACATAACCTCATTGTACACTATACATATAGCGTCAGCCTAAAACAAAATTCCTACTGCCCAAAAATAAACAGCAGATATTTAGTTTTCTTACAAAACAAATATAACGTTTTTGGAAAGGAGTTACTAAAAAAAAGTATATACTAAAATTAGATTAGGAATTCAGTACGGCACGTAACGTCACGCTTGAAAACTAACTAACAAAAATATAACCTCATTATAAGCTACTAGCATCAATCTTAGAAAATTAACATATTCATCTTTACACACATCCTGTACACTTTTGTCAAAATTAATTATAATTAATTAAATAATCAACTTTCCGTTTTTAGTATAGAAACTCACCAGTACACCTAGATGGTCCAGAACCAGTATAATTTAATGGAAGTGGCGGAATTGGTGGTGGAGATACATTATCAATTTGGCGATAACGACTCAAGTTGTCAGAAAAGCTATTGGTCCGAGGTATTTCTTCAGTGATCTTATCCTAGAGGAGAAAAAAAATTAATACATTACATAAAACTTTACACAACTTAACACAACACAATACTGCATTTTTAAAAACTACTGAAACAAACTGAAGATGAATAAGCACATACCAAAAGAGAATACAATAAAACCGAATGACAGCCTGCTTTGTGCTTGTTTGGACGAAGAGACATGCAACAGAAGTTATGAACAAAGACAAGCCACCAAAAATCTACTATATTAGTAAAAACTCAAAACAGAACATGCAGGATACCAACATTTGGAACAAAAAAAAAAAATTTAAATATTCTTACAGCATTCTTCCCAGTGAGATTAATCATCGACTGAAAAATATACAATTGTTTATTAATCTTTTGTGGTATAGTAATTTTAAAAGCAATATCAAGCTTATTTACAACTTAGTATCGCAATGATGTGATTCTGAAATGAACATGATACTGGGTGTTCATAAATGATCACAGACATGCAAATGGCCTTGGAATTAAATAATATTTTTATATTGAGAATTTAGACTTGTTGTTTTATCTAACAGGCGCAATGCTATGTAATGGTGGTCAAGGGCGTCTCAAGGGGGCAACTAATCCCCCATTGCAAGGTGGAAAAAATTTAAAATAAAACAGAAAAAGTATAAACAACAAATTTCCGAAAAATTGATTAATAGGTTGCTTGTTGGTATGTCAACATTTTGAAAGAAACTAATTACAAAATACAGACTACGCGCCATCTGTTAAAGGTTATAGGAACTACAACCTGTACGTATATTATACATACAGGTTGTAGTTCTTATGATTTCTCACAGATATATAGTTAGCTCGTGGCAACAAGGAGCTTTCTAGAATAATCTCGTCTAGTAATTGTGTATTACTGCATACGCCCCCCACGGATCCCCATCCCCCATAAAATAAATTGGATTCAGAAAACTCCCCCCCCCCCTTTTGTTTTGCTGGATACACTCTTGATTACAGTGAAACTGTTGTTCGCTTTCAGCGGTGGTGTTCACACATACTTTGCCCCATGTACTTTAAACATAAGACAGGGACTCAAACGTATGACATAACCTCAAACCATTATTCCATTTGTCAATTTGGCATCTCTCATTTAAAGCTTTACAAATATAACCTAAAAAATTGATGACCGTGCATCAAATTCTGGGATGAATTAAATGAAGAAATTAGATTAAAATTCAAGGCCACTCGTGCCCCTGCGATCATTTATAGACACTCGATACTAATTAGGGCTACATGATACGTGTTTCCAATGAAACTTCAACTAAATTCAATTTCAGGTAAGTAGTTTTAAATTAGCCAAACTGTCGTTTTTATTTTCCATTTACTGTAAACTGCTTTTTATATTTCGAAGCAATAAAATATCAACGAACATGTCATTTAGCCCTAGAACATAACTAATCTTTCAAAAATATGTACCTTGGACTTAGATTTGGGGGAAATACGTGATAAGAACCCCTTAGATGTGGAACCACTTGAATGTTTACCACCTTCCTTCTTCTTGCCGAAAAATTCAGATATAAGTTTGGTGATGCTCTTCCTCCTCTCGCGATCTTTGGTTTTTGATTTCTTCTCCACTTTGGTGTAGGTTTCTGTTAACAGATTTGGATCTGATTTACAAAACTGCAGCTTATTCCTCTCTTCTTCATCAGCAACATTGAGATCAATTTCAGCCAATTTTGTATCAACGAAAGGCTTAGATATCTCTGAAACCGACTTAGTACGCACTGGATAATGTTTTAAGATGCCGTAACTGTTGTAAGGTGAATGGTGGAGAGTATCATCCCCACTATTTGATCGTTTAAACGAATTGTTTCGCTTCTTCTTCAGAGTATCATTTGAGTAAAGAAGAGAATTCCGCCTCTCAGTGTTAATCACCAACGACTCTATACTGTCTTGAATATGAACATCAACATTTTCATTTTCGTTCGCTCTTTTGGTAATTTTCTCCCGCAATTTCTTCAATTTGTCTTCAGGACTTAGCCCAAGATCTTCATTGGACATTAACCTAGCTTTTGCTCGTGCATCCTGCTTCAATTTCTCTGCTGTCCGTTTTGCTTCTTCGCCCAGTCTCTGTCTTGGTGGCGCTTTGGGGGTTTTAAAATCATTCAGCAGGGCTTGTTGGATATCTGGTAAACTGAAAGCTTCTGGATTGGTTAAAGGAGCCTCAAGTGGAGGCGAATTCTTTGGTTTTGTTTGAAAAGATGAGTGTATGCTCAACTGTTTTGTGAACGACTTTGGATGGTGCTTTAGTGATGAAACTGGAGTTGAAGCTGCATCTTTGTTCAACTCACTTATTGCAGTTATGGTGTGCGACTTTTCAAGGGGAATCGGCGTCCTTTTAGGCTTATCATTAGCAGAAATAGAAAGAAGGACGTCTGGCGTTGAATAAACACTCGAAGAAGTAGAATAAGTGGAAATTCTTTTCTCTAGGTCTTCTTTGCTGCTTTTGTTGTCATTTTGTGGAGATAAATCCGTGGTAGCTGACTTACTCAAGTCAAAAGGCCTGCTGGGGCTCAAGCTTGGACTGAAAGAGTTTCTGCTGCGCTTCTTACGTTCCAGGGATCTGTTCTGAGCCTTCATTTTGTTCATGACCATCTCCTGTACAAATCTTTGGTTTTCATCTCGAACTTTCTGAATTTCTTCCTTTGTATAAATTGCCTTTGGTGGTGTTTGAACGGGGTTTAGGGTTTCTTCCTGGATTAAATCAGGCTTTAGGGGTAACTCTGATTTGTCTTTCCGTTTTGATTTCCTGATGTCTATAGAGTCTCTCACATTACCAAATTCAACTTTTGATTGTAACCTTTGACAGTGTTCTTGGTATTCCAAATTATGTTTAGAATCTTCAATTTTAGGTTTGCTCTCTTCGCGAATTTTTTCCAGTAAGTTTTTATTTTCGTTTATTAGGGAAGACGCATTCAACATGTCTTTCTTTTCTTTTTCTGACACTTTATCTTTTTCTATTAAATTTTTAACAGTTGAATCACTGCAAGTGTTTTCTTCTGTTGTAGTTCCAGTTTCAACAATTAACAAACTGTCTTCTTCATTATCACAGTGATTTTGTTTATCCTTCAATTTTTCCAAGTCTGTTTCCTTTAAATCAATCACTTCACCTCCAAAATTGTCTTCATTGGGTTCATTTCCAATAATACAATATCCAGTGTTTTTCTCCAAACTGGATAAATTCTCCAAATCCATTTTCTCACGTATTTCAGGGTTAACAGTTTCAATAACGTTATTGATGTTTGGATTTAAACTATCTTCAGCAATGTCATCTTCATTTTGGAACTCCATGTATCCATTGTTCTTCATTGTGGCCTCCACAAGTGCCTTTTCATCACTGCTGGTCTCCTCTCCTGTATCCATGAACTCAATACTGCTCAAGACGCTGCTCAAATTTTCCCCCAGAGACATTTTGTTCTTCAGATCCTTTATCTGCTTCTCCTTTCCACAAACATGTCCCAATTCATCAAACTCTTCAATGTTTGCCTTGATGACATCCTCACATTTTGGTTTTCTGTGTTTGCGCAAGCTCACAAACTCCGGATTTAATTCAAACTCAACATCCTCAAAATCGTCAGATACTGCACTATCCCGTGCCCAGTCTGACAGTTCTGTTTCTGTCATGGCAGCGCCCGTATGCTCCACATACGAGTCATGCTCTGAGGGCGTGCTTTGCCCACTTGCACTGTATTTCTGTTCAGACTCCGGTGAGGCCAGGATTTTGGTCTTCTCATGAAACTCGGCGTGCACATGCTCACCCTGCAACCCCGGTAGCGTTTTGGGTTGGTTCAGAGACTTTTTCTCACTCGTTATAGACTTAGGTGCATCATTAAGTGAAGGGGTTTGAGCTTCGGGTTTGTTGGTCTCCGATTTCGGTACTGGACATAAACTGTCTAATGCAATTTCATCCCCTGAATTTTGAAGGATTTCTCCAACATCATTGTGAACTTCAACTCTTGGAATGCTGTTGAAGATTTTGACGGTCGGGGATTTTTGAATCCCGGTGTGCTCTTCAGAGTCACTGTCGCTTGTCAGACTGTCACTTGATATGTCACTATCTGGAATGTAAAAATAATTTAATTAAATATCTCAAATGCATGCAATGCAAGGAGATGATGATGATGATGATGATGATGAAATATAGTGTCTGCATCATAAAGAATTTTTTTTTTTATTAGCCCGCAACATCTCATTTTTGGGCAAGGGCCTCCCCCATAAGGGGGGGTTATTGATCTACTCTCCCATAGTGATCAATCCTCGTGGGAGAGAGGCGCCGCGTTAACACATCATCATAAATGAACTAATATACTTAGGACAACTTATATCATTTGAGAATCGGACAGCGAAGGAAGTGCAGCGAAGAATCAACCTGGGGTGGAAGAGCTTCTGGTCATTAAAACAAGTGTTTAAATGTGAAATTCCTGTGAGTTTAAAGAAAAACGTGTTTAACATGTGTATAACACCAGTAATAACCTGTGGAGCCCAAACCTGGGTATTAAACGATAAACTCCGCGAAAAACTCAGAGTGACACAAACAAGAATGGAGAGATCCTTAATTAACATCAAAATAAAGGATAGGGTGCGACTAACGGAGATAAGAAGAAGAACCGGAGTGAAAGACCTGGTAACAAGATGCAGGTCAATGAAATGGAATTGGGCTGACCACATCGGACGACTAGCTAGGAATAGATGAACAAGCATCGTTACAAAATGGGCACCACAAGATGGAGAAAGAAAGCGAGGACAGCCAACAACAAGGTGGTCAACAGAATTAGAAGATCAAGCAGGAGTAAGATGGTGGTTAGATACTGTCAACAAGAGAGAATGGAGACTAAAGGGGGAGGCCTTTGCCCAGTATTGGGATTGAGTGGGCCGCTTATTATTATTATTATCATTCTGGAAAACCAACAGTAACGTCAAAGAGTCAAGACAAATTCATTTGCGTGCAGAGTGAACGAAAACGAACTCAAACTGCTCCGGAAATTCGCGAAGAATGAAATTCTACACGGGAAAAAGCAGTATCAGTTACGACTGTACAACGGCGCCTCCGCGATTATGGTTTGAAAGGTTGAATTGCTGCCAAAAAACCTTTGTTAAGCACACAAAATAAGGTCGAAAGGTTGAATTGGGCTCAAAAACACAAAGATTGGACGATTGAGCAATCAAAGTTTAAATTTCTGACTAATCGATATTTGAAATGTTTGGAGGAAAACGTCGGCAGTATGTCCATCTCCAAGTAAGTGAACGAATGTCAAATCGATGCGTGATGGCAACAGTAAAGCATAGCAGAGGATCCGTTATGGTCTGGGGATGTTTTGCAGGAGATAAAATCGGTGAAGGCATAATGGTTAAAAAAATGTACCGCAATATTTTATGTCACGCTTTTCCATCCGGAAAACAAATTGTGGGTCGTGGTTTTGTTTTTTAAAAGGATGATGATCCCAAGCAAACAACGAAATTGTGTAAAAAATACATTTCGTACAAAGAGAAACAAAAAGAAATTAAATACATGGATTGCCCCCCTCAGTCACCAGATCTCAACCCTATTGAACTGCTATGGATCGAGTTGGACTGTAATGTACGAAAAATGCAACCAACGAATCAAAAACAGCTTGAACACTTGAATTTTGAAGAATACAAAATTGTGTGAACAAACTTGAAATGTTCAAGTCTGTGAAAATTACGATTTTTTGTATTGATAATGTTGATTGTCAAATAAATTAGTTACGAAAATAACAAATTTTGGTGAATAAATTGTATTTGAGGGTGAACTTAAACTTTTGACCGGCAGTGTACTTATTTGAAAGATCTTTCTAAAATTTCATGTAATTAAAAATATCTTTGGATATTACATGTTCAACTATTTATAATATCTTAAAAATACGTTAAGCGTTTTTTAAATGTTTAGTTTAAATCATCGTACATAATATGATTTCTCAATTTCTTACACAATTTATAAGTAATATTTATTTGGTATTATTCAGCACATTTTTTTTTATTTAAATTTGTCAAACATATGGTTAAAAATAAAAAATGCTGTAGATGTACTTCACTGAAAGATCTTTGTAAAATTTCAAATAATTAAAGATATCTTTAGATATTTCAAGGTCATCTATTTAAGAAATCTTATACACAAAAATAAAAATTATTAAATTTATCTTAGATTTTTTAAATAATTTTTTAGGTATTTTAAATAATAATTTATTGTCAAATAGTTTCGTTTTAAGTATCTTGGGTTGAGGAATTGCTTAAAAGATAAATATACAAGTGAATTTTCATATACAATATAGTTTTTATTTAACATCGAGTCAACTATTTAGGATATCTGAGAAATATTTTACAACAATAAACTGTAAGTACTCTCATAATTCAAATATCACGTTTTTTTATAATTATTGATTTAAGGTATCTAAATTAATTTTAATTTCTCGGTATTTTGGATATATGAAAAATGAATTTTTATTTTGTAGTATTCAAGATGTTTTTATATTACATAAAATGCCCAAGACATTTCAATGTATTTATATTTGTGGCATACATGTGCCTTCTCCTACCGAGGTTTATTTTTCCTTGTCTGATCAGTTCTAGTAAGTGACACTTTTTGTTTCAGTAAAAAAGCTTAAGGTATTCTGAATTAAATAAAATATCTCCACAATATTTTTAAAGCAAATATATTATTTACAAATTTACAGTAACACCAAAAGCAAATTTTCTGTGAGAATTTTTATACAGTGCGGTCGTAAAATGACCTCCCCCTAGTAACTTTTGAACGACTAGATATTTCTTCACAACATTTTGTGTGCTTTAATGAGAGGCTAAATACTACTTTTTAGCCCATATTTAAGTTTTATAACTTTCAAAATATCGGCTGGGCGCCATCTTCTACTATTTTGGTTAAATAGCAATGAGGGTCGAGCGACACCTCAATTGAAAGGTATTTTACTTCTGCGTCTGATCCTTGAGTTTAATAAAAAATATTCATCCAGAAAAAAATAAGAGATGATTGAAAATAACAAGTTTATGGAAAAAAGAAGGCACCCAGAAAATTATGCGATTTGCGGTCCGGCCTCGTCCAGCACGTGTCCACGTCATCGCAGCGGATCGGTCGCGAGTTCAATCTGTTTGCAAAGTACGGCGCATCGACGGCCCGCGAAAGGGTTCTAATACCCCACAACGGGGCGCGGGGGACACCGAAACGTCGAAAGAAAATGTAAAAATCGGCATAAAAACTCAGCCGGCGTCCCGCGCGCCCCCTTCGGGATGTTAGAACCGGCCATCGATGCGCCGTACTTATGCGAACCCCGCTGCGATGACGTGGACACGTGCTGGACGTCGATTCGTGCTTCGACTTCGGACGCCCCTGGCGTCCGAACGGTACGAGCTACGGGAAAGTGCCCTAAGGAAAAGTTAAACATACCCGGACCACAAATCGCAAAATTTTCCGGGTTATTTCTTTTTTCCATAAACTTGTTATTGTCAATCATCTGCCATTTTTTTTGGATGAATATTTTTTTATGAAACTCAAGGATCAGACATAGAATTAAAATACCTTTTAAATGAGGTGTCACTCGACCCACATTGCTATTTAAAAAAATAATTCAAGATGGTAAGTTCCCCTTTCATGACTCATTCCAACTTACCTTTCGTTTTATTAGCCTGACTCCAATCAATCTTAGGGACAATTATGGGGATTTCCTTGACAGGGCTGCGTGGTCGGCCTTCCAGTTCATGTTCAAAGACGGGTTTCTCTTCAACTGGTGTTTCTTTGGTAAACTTTGTGACATCTGGTTGTTCCGGGGAAGCAGTTAAGTCGATTACTTCAGGCGCTTCCTTAGCTGATGGAGACAGATCTGACTTAACTATATCTGGCGATTTTGGAGGCTGATGATCTGAGAAAGGTGATGACTTTGAGGTAATTGGCGATAAAGGAGATCTAACTTCATTTAATTTATTACAAAAAACTTGCATACTTGGACTTATTTCTGGCGCCGGTTTTAACAATTTCTGGCAGTCAGAAATGTTAGTGTGGAATGATTTGAATTTCGAATCCAGCGTGGAAACGCTCCCCGACTTTTGAATGCTCCCTGGAACGCCATTATCACCTAGTAAATATTTCTTTTTAAGTTCCAATGATACTTTAGTGGCAATACCGCCAGTGCTTTGGGTGCGATTCAAGGCATAACCTTCAGTCCTAGCAAGCAAAGAGGTGGGAGCAGGCTTTGGTAAAACTGGTGAAGGCACAAGAGGTGTAAATTCCAACTGTATACCCCGCTTTTGTGGTTTGCCATTGATAGGCGACTGTAAAACACCCGATTTCACCTGTACTTTTTTTGGAGGTCCATAGTTGCCTCTGGTTTTAGTCACATTAAAGTCGTTAAACACTATTGAAGGTATTTCTCGGGTCGGCGTCGGCTCGTCCACAGCAAATTCAGAATCTGTTGATATTTCTGTGGCCGAGTTGTGCTTGCTGGATGATTCCTGACTGCTTTCATCTGACACAATCTGCAATTTTTGCGCAATTAATTCACACATCATCTTTGCCTTTTTTACATTAATTTAAAATGCATGCAAACAACTTTATTTTTAATTTGTTCATCAACTCAAGAACTATTGTGACAATAGCTTAAACGTGTAAAAAACTGATAAAAAAACAAAAATAAATTGTAAACCTAAACCAGAATGTCTGAATTTAAGGAAACTATTTTACAGATTCAGCATTTTCGCTAATTTTTGATATACAGTCTGTTCTATAAAAAAAGTTCAAGGCTGTAGACACTTTATTTGTGTTTTATTCACAATACAGAGTGTCAATTTGAAAACATACAGATGTGTTATATCTCTGGAAGTAAAGTAGGTATTGAACTTTTCCAGAAACTGTTTCTACAATATGGAAGGAGAATCATTATGACTTCTATGTATTTCCGAAACAATTCAGGTAAAAAAATGTTTGCTGCTATTGAATAGCATTTTGAGAGTTTTTGAATGAGGTATGTGTTGGTTGAGGTGGGTGTTGAGATATTTTTATTGGCGTAGCTATAGCTTGGGTTGAATGGAGAAAGTTACGCCATAAATCATCATGATTCCCCTTCCATATGGTTTCTAGAAATTTTCGATACCTTTCTTACTTCCAGAGATGTAACACATTGTAACATTTTCAAATTAACACCCTGTATACAGTGTATATAATTAAATGGATCTCTGGATCTCAGGATAAGTAGCTTATTTTTTTTTTCGGCTATTTTTTTTATGAGGACTACATAGACATTTTTGAAATGGCATACTATAGTTTTCTTATGTAATCAGTTAGAGAAGTTTCTTTACTCGAATATTTAAAGCGATTACATAGTAAAATGTTTTTAAAATGTACATATCAAAGAACTGTAACCTGAAAAACACTGACTTGTAAGCTGAATCCATAAAATTTCTGAAGAAGACATTATAATGGGACAAAATCTGAGGCCCTTTTTATAAAACAGACTGCATACAGTGTGTCTCATGAAAAAATAGGTAACTCTGTAACTTTATGGGTGTGGGTACAAATGTAAATAATTGAATAAAATGATCTACAAAACTACATATTAACTATCAGCAAGAATTTTTTTGTTCTTGAAAGAATTATACTCATAAATTCATAATGAAAACGTGACAGATGTAAACCCAATACAAAGTAGCGACTATAGGAAGGTCAGAGCCAGAGTCGTACTGAACATGAAGATCGCGAGAAGGAAACTAATAGAAAGAAACGAAAAGAAGATGAATATAAAGACAATATGTGAAAATCAGGATGAATTCCAGAACAAAATGCAACAAATACTCATACATAGAGTAAACTCTAAAAACATAGACATAGACGACCACAATAAATATATAACAGAAACCATAACCAAAATAGCAAAAGAAACCAAAAACAGACAGGAAACAGAGCAAAATTTCCAACACAACCAAGGAAAAGATTCATAAAAGAAACAAAGAGAAAGCAAAATTGACACAGGAAAAACCGAAAAGTAGAAATAGAGAAATAAGGTTAGTTAGGAGATGTAGCCACATATAACGATCAAATTATTAAGGAAATTATCGAACAGAACAGAGGACCAAAAGTATTCAGAAGGAAAACAGCGGAAGGAAAAACAAATATTACACCCTTGATAGATGAGGATGGAAGACGCATTGTAGAACGTGAACATATATTAAAACATATCGAGAAGTCTTTCCAAATACTATACTCATCGCAAAGACCTGCACCTGACATAAGCCCAAATAAGAAGAGAGCAACACTCACAAAGCATTACTCAGAGGAAATATCATCAGTAAGTGTATATGAAATAAAAATTGCGCTCTAATCTATGAAAAATGATAAAGCCGCTGGACCCGATGGAATAGTGATGGAACTGCTAAAAATGGGAGGCAAGCGCATACTACAACAACTAGAACAACTCATCAACCAATGCCTAGACCAAGGAAACATACCAACGGAGTGGAAGGAAGCAAAAGTTATATTAATATACAAAAAAGGGGACAAAAGGTTATAAAAACTATAGACCTATCTCCCTCTTGTCCCGCCTTTATAAGCTTCTCACGAAAATAATTACAAACAGAATATCTAACCGTCTAGATCTCTTCCATACCACCAGAACAAGCGGCGTGCAGGAAGGCATACAGCATAATCGACCATATACATACACTACACCTGTTAATCGAGAAAAGTCAGGAATAACACCGGCTTGTATACTTGGCATTCATCGACTTTGACACCATAGAGAAATGGGCACTAATAAATGCACTCAACCTATGCCGTATCGACTGCCGATAAATCAAATTTATCAAGGCTCTATATGAAAACGGGACATTGAGAGTGCAGGTACATACAGCAACAGCACCCGTGAACATAAAACAAGGAATAAGGCAGAGGGATACTATATACCCCAAAATTTCCACTAACACACTTGAAGACATCTTCAAGACACTCAACTCGAAAAATAGAAGGATTAATATTAAGAGCGAATACCTGTCACATTTGAGATTTGCCGATGACATAGTTATAATCCCATCAGACATGAGTCAACTGGAACACATGATAATAGAGCTCAAACAGGCAGCTGAATCTACAGGACTAAAGATGAATACCCCCAAGACTAAAATAATGACAAACATGGAAGATGATACACCAATAAATATCAAAGACAACGAAACCATCGAAACAGCGGAAGAATACACATATCTGGGCCAAAAAATATCGTTCTCCAAAAACATACAGTTTGAAGAAATATCTAGAAGAATACAGCTAGGCAGGGGCGCTTATGGTAAATTAAGAACCATCTATCGTTCCAAATTTCCCCAACATCTAAAAACTCAGGCATTCAATCAATGTATTATACCAACTATGACATACGCCTCAGAGACCTGGATGCTAAATGAAACCTGGATAAGGAAATTAAAGGTAGCACAGAGGAAGATGGAGAGATCAGTGCTGGGCATAAGACTACAAGACAAGAAAACAATAGAATGGAGCCGAACCAAGGTGATCGACATAGCAGAACGAATAGAAAGATCTAAGCGGTAATGAGCGGGACATATAGCTCGGACACCAGATGACAGATGGACCAGGAAAGTCACAGAATGGAGCCTTAGACTGGGGAAAAGAACACGCAGTAGACCCAGAACAAGGTGGAAGTACGATAGCAGAAGCAAAAGGGAGTACAGTGGATGACACTAGCATATAATAGACAAGAATGGAAAAGACATGGGGAGGTGTATGTCCAAAAACGGACTGCATAATGCTGGGGATGATTCATAATACGGGATAATAAATTTTTCACTGATTATGGTGAAATGAAACCATATCTAGTAGAGTTAATACAATTTAGGTTACAAAAATAAATCTTCATAAGTTTGTAGGAACACAAAAATTAAAATTACTTAAAAGAAAATTGGTCAACTTTTAGAAATTTTGAAATAACCAGTTCAAACAGAATCACAGTTATGTATTGTTTCCAGTTTTTATTCTTATAAGTTCAAGATATTTTTTTAGTCGAAACTTCATTATTCACGATAATTTTAAAAATACTGTTACATAATAAAAAACCTATTATTACCAATAAAAAATATTACTTCTGGTTTCACTAACAGATAGCGGCACTAATTTTTACTCTTACTAAAATAGATAGAGAAAGGAAATCTCCTAAACACATTTTGATTAGTTAAGACGTCACAGACTTGCTCATCTTTTCAGGGGACACACTGTATATTAAAAAAACACGTGTATATTACTAAAGGAAACTAAGGCTAACCCAAAATGAATAAATGCAACAGAGTATCAAGACCAAGTTCTACTTCACAGTTTTGAATTTAGTAACCTAAATATTTGTTTGAACGCATGAATTTTCATTTTCTCAAAACAGAGACCATAAAAGTAGGTAAACCGATACTTGTATACAAGGTAAATGGTAAAGGTGCTGCCAAACATTGAGAGTAAATTCCTTACAGGATCCACATATTACTTCTGTTAGTCCTAATTTAGATTATTAACAGGAGTTGCGGTTCCTAGTTTACTTTCTTTGTGAATATTTAAAGAAAGCCTTGCCCAATTTAATTGAAATTTGGTATACACCCTAACCAAGTGAATTTACATGTACGCTAAGAAGTAATTTAACAATATAGTTAGAGGGTGGCAGTTACAGGCAACAGTCTTTGGTTTTTCAGGTACAATTTTTTTCCCAACATGTTTTCATATTTTTCAGTGCAAAATCAAAATTTTGGAAAACCCGTTACCACTACGATTTTTCGTGGTGATTAGGGGTTTCCCAAAGTTTTGTATACTTGAACCACCGTCTCTGTTCAAACCAATAGAATTTAACACTCTTCAAGAAAGCATATAAATGTGTTTTTCGTATGATGCACCATTTTGCAGATATTTCAACTATGATAAAGTGAGTTGCCATTAAAGATACTTCATTTAATTTACAGTGGATTCACGGCATAAAAACTATAAATGAAGTTAAAACATCTGTAAAACAGTGTGTCAGATAAAAGAAAAATCCAAACTCACTTTTTTTAAATTATTTTCTACATTTGCAGGCGAAAAATTTAAAAAACTATATGACAAAAATTACGGTAAAAACTGAAGTCTATTAAGGCGCCATCTAGCGACTTTTATCAATTTACTCTTTAGCATATGTGTAAATTGGCTTTATCAGAGATAAAAATTTTAGGAAACAGAAAGCTCTGCTATTTCTTTACTTAACAACTTTGTTTGAAAACATTGAAAAATAAAGAAAATCAATAGTATTAGCTCAATTACATTATTTTGTTTCACAATGTTTTATTTGTAAGGCTTACTAACAAATCAAATCTACTAACCTAAAATGTTTCGTAATTTTTTCAAAAACTTAAATAAAATCATACGGTCTAAAACGAAAAAAATAGTAGGGCCAGTTCCTGAATTTTACAATCTTACAAAAAAAAAGTAAAGGCATGAATGCTTCATAAGTTGATCTACTTTAAATCTTGAGTTTATAATGAAAACTCTTTTTTTTTTTTTTAATAAAGATTCGTGGAGTTGCCAAAGGCATCCCTCCCAGCTTATCCCGGCTCAGCACATTTCGTGCTATTCACAG